>SDVV010042371.1:0-10349 GCA_016164225.1 Gammarus roeselii | reverse complement strand
TAGCTCATTACGCTCCTAGCTCGTTACGCTCCTAGCTCGTTACGCTCCTAGCTCGTTACGCTCCTTGCTCGTTACGCTTCTAGCTCATTACGCTCCTAGCTCGTTACGCTCCTAGCTCATCACGCTCCTAGCTCATTACGCTTCTAGCTCGTTACGCTCCTAGCTCGTTACGCTCCTAGCTCATTACGCTCCTAGCTCGTTACGCTCCTAGCTCATCACGCTCCTAGTTCATCATGCTCCTAGCTCGTTACGCTCCTTGCTCGTTACGCTCCTAGCTCATCAAACTCCTAGCTCATTACGCTTCTAGCTCATTACGCTCCTAGCCCGTTACGCTCCTAGCTCGTTACGCTCATTACTCGTTACGCTTCTAGCTCATTACGCTCCTTACTCGTTACGCTCCTTGCTCGTTACGCTCCTAGCTCGTTACGCTCCTAGCTCGTTACGCTCCTAGTAAATGACAGTTGGCCAAATTGCAGAAATATCAGAATCCATTGGCAATATGCCCCAAGTCTTCGTCAGCCTGGGCTGTTCTGAAGACAACATTTGGTTGCCTAATGTCACCCTGCACCTGAAACCATCCAATTCCTAATGTCACCCTGCACCTGAAGCCATCAGATGCCTAATGTCACCCTGCACCTGAAGCCATCCAATTCCTATTGTCACCCTGCACCTGAAGACATCCAATTCCTAACGTCACCCTTCACCTGAAGACATCCAATTCCTAATGTCACCCTGCACCTGAAGCAGCCCTGTTCCTAGTGCTCCATCACAAATAATCTGTTGCCCATCACACCCATGTAGGGCATCCATACTCCATTTGGTCGAGATATACTTCCTATTAACTCCATACTAATGTTAGTAAGTGTATTTACCTCTAAATCCTACCAATCGATGGACGTTGTTGGAGGACATTCTCTATTCTCCATCCATCAATCTGTCAAGACGGATAAAATAAGTCAACTAAGAAAATACTACAGGCATTATGGGACACATGTCGACAGTAACTTGACCTAAGAATACTACAGGCATTATTGGACACATGTCGACAGTAACTTGACCAGAAAATACTACAGGTTTTATGGGACACATGTCGGCAGTAACTTGACCAGAAAATACTACAGGCATTATGGGACACATGTCGACAGTAACTTGATCAAAGAATACTACAGGCATTATGGGACACGTGTCGACAGTAACTTGATCAAAGAATACTACAGGCATTATGGGACACATATCGACAGTAACTTGACCAGAAAATACTACAGGCATTATGGGACACATGTCGACAGTAGCTTGACCAAAGAATACTACAGGCATCAAGGGACACATGTCGACAGTAACTTGACCAGAAAATACTACAGGTATTATGGGACACATGTCGGCAGTAACTTGACCAGAAAATGCTACAGGCATTATGGGACACATGTCGACAGTAACTTGACCAGAAAATACTACAGGGATTATGGGACACATGTCGACAGTAACTTGACCACAGAATACTAAAGGCATTGCGGGACACATGTCGACAGTAAATTGACCTGAAAATACTACAGGCATTATGGGACACATGTCGACAGTAAATTGACCAGAAAATACTACAGGCATTATGGGACACATGTCGACAGTAACTTGACCAAAGAATACTACAGGCATTATGTGACACATGTCGACAGTAACTTGACCAAAGAATACTACAGGCATTATGGGACACATGTCGACAGTAACTTGACCAAAGAATACTACAGGCATTATGGGACACATGTCGACAGTAACTTGACCAGATGATACTTCAGGCATTATGGGACACATGTCGACAGTAACTTGACCAAAGAATAGTGAAGGCATTATGGGACACATGTCGACAGTAACTTGACAAAAAAATCATTTCCAAAATGAAAGCGTCTCAATTTGTGTCACATCAGCGATACAGTCACAATAAGCGTAACTTCGTCATCTTCCTCCGTATCCGGGAATCATTCGGTTCAGAAAAATACTACTACAATCCTCTTTACCTCCTGCTAGTTTGACACTGCAATTTTGACCGGTCATCTTATCAGTCAGTTCCTCTCGTGGTCTTCCGTCCACCGGCCGAGTTCCTCTCGTGGTCTTCCCTCCACCGGCCGAGTTCCTCTCGTGGTCTTCCCTCCACCGGCCGAGTTCCTCTCGTGGTCTTCCCTCCACCGGCCGCATCTCGCCGCTTTGCTCTATTGATGATCTTTGCCTTGTTGAGATTACGCCTTTTCTGGAGCATGTTTTTTCATAAGATGTTTTTTTTCACTTTTTCTGTGCCTGTATTGAGCTTAGGAAGAAGGAATGGGGGAGGTTGTAGGTGAAGAGGGGGAATAAGGGAGGAGTGAGGAGGCAGGGAGGAGAGGGAGGGAATGGGGGGGGGGGTCAGTGAAGAGGGCGAGAGGCTGTGAGGAAGGAGGGTACAGCATGGGTCCCGCAGGTCTTGCCAGGCAACGTTACCACTCAGTTTCAAGGGAAAGGGAAGGGGGAATGGGGTCAAAAGAAAGAGGGGGTGCAGCAAGGAAGAGGAGGAGGGGAGGCAGGGAGTAGCATGGGCCCCGCTGGGTCCTCCTGCCAACGTTACAACTCACCCCCTCATTAATGTTCAGTGATCCGCAAAATAGTTTGCATTTGAAGAAAGGTTCTCTGTTTACATACTTTTTGTCGAATTTCGTTCTTTTCAATTATACGGTCCAGTGCGACGGGTTATTGTTGAAGAATCTCTTGTTTTAGAAGGCTTTGTTCGACCAATGGAGCAGAGGTCTTTTTCTTTGTTTTGCACTCTTTTCTCGCATTAAGGCGTTTTTTTCCGTTGAGTTACCTATTAAATTATTGTTTCCAAGTCTAGAATGCGACACAAAAAGACGTCGGCGGAATAATGCAGCTTATTTGTACGCTTGTATAAATCATGCCCGCCGCAGGGTTCTTTGCATATGGAGATTGTCACATTGCAAGGCCTTGTTTGTGTTTCGAGTTACTCCTTGGAATTAAGGGCAGCGTCCATGGATTAGGTAATTGGAAACGAAGTAACGGTTTAAGTAACATCCTTTTCACGGGCGGCGGGCAGCACGCACCAGTTCAACAAGACCTTCTTACGGGAACAAGTTATTTTTTACTCACGAAGGCGGTCACAGTCTGCAGTGATATCTGCATTGATGTCTGCAGTGATGTCTGCAGTGGTGTCTGCAGTGATGTGTGCAGTGATGCCTGCAGTGATATCTGTAGTGATGTTGGCAGTGATGTCAGCAGTGATGTCGGCAGCGATGTCTGCCGGGATGCTGGCAGTGATGTCGACAGTGATGTCTGCAGGGATGTTTGCAGTGATGTCTGCAGTGATGTCTGCTGGGATGTCTGCAGTGATGTTTGTAGTGATGTCTACAGTGATGCCTGCAGTGATGTTTGTAGTAATGTCTGCAGTGTTTACATTGATGTGTGCAGAGATATCTGCAGTGATGTTTGTAGTGATGTCTACAGTGATGCTTGCAGTGATGTCTGCAGTGATGTTTGTAGTGATGACTACATTGATGCCTGCAGTGATGTCTGCAGTGATATCGGCAGTGATGTCTACAGTGATGTCTGCAGTGATGTTGTTGTGATGTCTACAGTGATGCCTGCAGTGATGTCTGCTGTGGTGCCTGCAGTGATGTTGTAGTGATCTCTACAGTGATGTCTGCTGTGATGTATGCAGTGATGTTGTAGTGATGTCGACAGTGATGCCTGCAGTGATGTCTGCAGTGATGTTGTTGTGATGTCTACAGCAATGTCTGCATTGATGTCTGCAGTGATGTTTGTAGTAATGTTCACAGTGATGCCCGCAGTGATGTCTGCAGTGATGTTGTAGTGATATCTACAGTGATGTCTGCAGTGATGCCTGCAGTGATGTCTGCAGTGATGTCTGCTGTGATGCCCGCAGTGATGCCCGCAGTGATGTCTGCAGTGATGTCTGCAGTGATGCCTGCACTGATGTGGTCAGTGATACCTGAATTGATATTTGCAGTGATGTTTTCAGTGATGTCTGCAGTGATAACCGAAGTGATTTCTGCACTGATTTAACTTCCTAGGTTGAAACGAATAGAGGTCAATTAGCAAGTGAAACATCAAATCCTTCAAGATTTCCCGCGGACGAATTAGCAATTATTCCTACTACACAAACGCTCTACTCAGTTATTTGAGTGGAGTAGATACTTCTAGAAAGCTGAGCCCAATGAGGGTAGCATCTTCGGCCACCTGTGCAGGTAGGGGGGGATCAACCAGGCCAGCTGCGTAATTTGTTGGCCTAAGAAGGACCGTGTTTGAAAGAAATGCTGACTATTTGGAATGAAGTAAAAAAATCTTCCAGGTTTTAGTGTTATGTTAAAAAAAGGCATATAATTACGTGAACTCAACAAGAAGAGACCTAGTTAAGGAATCAGTCAGTTCCTGCCAAGAACTAGTCAGACTTCTCAACAGGATTCTGCTTTTTGGTTTCGTTCAAAAATGTCGATTCGTAAATACAACGTCTCCAACGTCTCCACGTCCAGCGTTGGACGCGATGCTGCACACAGACACATACCCAAATTCTTTGTCTTATTTGCAGGAGATGAAATTGGACTCAGTATTTGAAAGAAGTATCTAGATACAATATCTTGGTCATCACTGACCAATACAGACCTCGAGAGTGCTCTAACAGGTCGGGCCTCAAACTGGATGAATTCGCTAGCATTACCAGGAGGAATATCATTAATTGGGTGCTGCAAATAGATCACTGTCTAGTTTGATAAGTATGCAGCGTTGGTCAAACTACAGTAGCATGGAACATTTGTCGAACTGTTTGCCCAGAACATCCTTACTACAAACGGACAGAGTAATGGAGGAATCAAGGTAGTCATTCTATTCTGTCTTTGACTGTACGTATATGGCTCCCGTGTATGACTCTAGTTATTGTAGTTTTGGATATTGTCTTTGGTTGTACGCATAGCTCACGTATATAACTCTAGTTTTTGTATTCTGCCCTGACGGTGCGTATAGGTTATACGAATATTGGCTCTCGTTGCTGTTTTCTTGTTTATTGCCTTGGACTGTACGTAAGGGGCTCACGTATATGGGCTCTAGTTTTTGTATGCTGCTTTTGACTGTAGGTATTGGGCTCACGTATATGGCTCTGGTTATTCTATTCTACCTCTGACTGTGCGTATATGGCTCTAGAACGATCTGGAGGCATATCAGAGAATAACATCACTTTGGTAATGAAAGAAATCCAACGTTTGTGATGTAAGGTCTTTTAATCACAACTGTGTCCGTGTGTTCTGGTGTGACCTCATGCCCATGGCGTGACCTCATGCCCATGGTGTGGCTCAATGCTCATGGAGTGACCTCATGCTTATGGTGGGAAATCATGTCATGGTGTGACTCAATGCCCATGGAGTGACCTCATGCGCTTGGTGTGACCCCATGCTCATAACGTGACCTCATGCCCATGGTGTGACTCAATGCCTATGGCGTGACCTCATGCCATGACCTCATGTCCATGGCGTGACCTCATTCCCATGGCGTGACCTCATGCCCATGGTGTTTCCTCGTGCCCGTGGTCTGGCCTCATGCTCATAGTGTGACCTCATGGCCATGGTGTGACTCAACGCCCATAGAGTGACCTCATGCTCATGGTGTGACCCCATGCTCACGACGTGACCTCATGCCCATGATGTGACCTCATGCTCATGGCATGACCTCATGGCCATGGTGTGACCTCATGCCCATAGTGTAACCTCATGGCCAAGGTGTGACCTCATTTTCATGGCGTGACCTCATGCTCATGGTGTGACCTCATGCCCATGACGTGACCTCATGCCCATGGTGTGACCTCATGCTCACGGTGAGACCTCATGCTCATAGCGTGACCTCATGCCCATGGTATGGCCTCATGCTCATGGTGTGACCTCATGCCCATGGTGCGACCTTATGCCCGTGGTGTGACCTCATGTTCATAGTGTGAACTCATGCTCATGGTGTGACCTCATGCCCATGACGTGACCTCATGCCCATGGTGTGACTCAATGCCCATGGAGTGACCTCATGCTCATGGTGTGACCTCATGCTCATGACGTGATTTCATGCCAATGACGTGACCTCATGCTCATGGTGTGACCCCATGCTCATTGTGTGTATCTCCTACTCATAGCGTGACCTCATGCTCATGGTGTGACCCCATGCTCATGGTGTGACCCCATGCTCATGGTGTGACCTCATGCCCATGGCGTGACCTCATACTAAGGCGTGAGCTCATGCTCATGGTGTGACCACATGCTCAAGGCATGACCTCATGCCCATGGTGTAACCTCATGTCCATGGTGTGACCTCATGTCCATGGTGTGAACTCATGCCCATGGTGTGACCTCATGCTCATTGCGTGACCTCATGCCCATGGTGTAACCTCCTGCCCATGCGCCACTGTTAGTCATAGGGGGTTATGACTGGTCACAAATCAATCCGATGTTTATTTGTGTGGTTGTTAATTCGTGGTATAGAAGGACACAGCGGTATCTGTTAATATATTTGTAAATGTTGAAAAATATCGATTCCTAGATGTTGTGTGTACCTGGATGGTGGTCATGGTTGTGTCGTTCAACACATCTCTACACTGACACCTTTTGATACCCAACATACTTGATTTAGAATCATGACCATGATCCATAGCATCAACAATTTAAACTCCTTGATTGCTGGTCTTCAGGCGAAATATACAAAATACATTCAAATTCTAATTTGAAACGAATATCATCGATTTGATCCGTGAATTGCGATTTGGATTGTAATTATATTCATAATTTTCTGTCGAGCCCCAACTTTTATTTTGCTGAATCAAATTCAAGAAAATGCAATGTTACGTTACCATTTTATTGCTGCTCCACAAATACATTATACGCAGAACCAGATTCCAACACAATTGCACATAACGCTCATACGCATAACGTAGTATTTGAACCTGACACGTCAGTGTATCACTTCGATTCATGTCTGTTCATGCTCATGACCGACGTGCAGCCATCATTCAAAGTGACGAGGAAAAAAATTGGTACCTCACATGCCGCAGTTCAATAGCTAGACAAACTAAAACACGTTGTACATGAGAGTAAACGTGTGTACGGTGACCAATTGACGTGTATCAAATATTGCCGGTGAAGCAAAGTATGATAAATTATGTCATACAAGAAAATGTAATAAAAGGGTGGATATAACAATACGAGGAGAAAAAAAACAATTCGTGGAACAGTTGCCATGTACTTGGTAAGTTCTATGGTCAATTTAATAACATTCACTTCAATTAAACCCTCCACCGAACTACCAAGACAATCTTAAACAAGTTTCGAAGTCTTATTGAAAGCTTTGAACGACATTTTGCGATCTAATTCATAGTAATTCTGGATTAAATTGATTGAACGTTGAAAGCCAGAGTTGCCAGTTCGGCTCTGGGTATATAAGGAGGGTGACTGGCTTGCCGCTAGGTAGTGGATGAGAGGAGTGCGTGTAGGGTGCAGTCACCTCGACGGAGCTCTTCGCTTGAGACAGGCTGGCTGCTGACAGCTCGTGAAGAAGGACTTGGACTGTGTTGTCGTGTTGATGGTGGAATGTAACGCCTGATTCTCACTGAAATAAAAACTTTGATGGTGGTTATCTCCTCATGGATCTCGATGATTATTAAATAGTATTTTATTGAGGAAATACGTTTTTGAGTGAGGAAGGAAATAATTTTCTGAGTTTGCGAGAACTTCGGTGATTCTGATCTTGAAAAAAATGTTTAATATCATCGAAGGATTATTTCAAGATGTTGTATAAGTGTAACTTGTAGACAATGTAAGAGGATTGTCGATATTTTAGTCACTTTCAATTAGAGGACGTTATTGTGCAATTCTGCTTATTAGAAATCACGAACTGAAATAACTGATAAAGACCCAGTATTTCCCGCCATTATTTCACGAGATCCAACTACGATTTTCTCTCATGAAAAAATCATTACAAACATTACTACAGGCTTTGTCAACGGTCTACCTCTGCATAATCTACGTCAACTGAATATCAGTGTCTGCAAAGATAAAAAGGAACTCGAAAATTTTGAAAGTTTTTTCAAAAAAAAATTATACATCAAGAACCGTGAAAGAAAAAAAAAAGTTTGAAAATGCTTCCTCACAGTCCGACCGCCGCTGTGTACAGTGGTACAGAGGTGGTTTTTGGGTCCCAGCTGGTGCAAGCCAACTCCAGGACGCCCTACAGCGATGCTACTCAGGTAAGAAGTCCTTCGAAAAGTACAGCGGAAAACTTCAAAAAGTTCTCGAAAAAGCCGTTCCGAGCCATCAACGAAATGTCCGTGGAAAGTCGTGAGACGGTTACGCATTTTTTTGGTGTTGTATCACTTTTTGGGTTTTATCCAACGTTACAAAATAATGTGCTTATCCTTGCGATTAATATACATTCAACATAGTGCTACTCATTGTTTTGATTGCAATTTCGGTAAGTTTAATTTAAATACGATGATTGATGCTTGATATTCATGGTTAGCGCGCATGCAAATCACAATTACTTCCAACAATGACAAGAGTACCAGTCAAACATGCTTTGGCAACTTGCCATTAGGAACAATGCACTACATTTCTGGGAAGGCGATTCTAATGTATAGCCTTGTCATTTCAGTCCACCAATAAATGGTGGCGACAAATTTTGTGCACAATGTGAACATTTGGTACACAACTTGTGTATTTGGTACGCAACTTGTGTATTTGGTACACAACTTGTGCATTTGGTGCACAATTGGTGTATTTGGTGCACAATTTGTGCATTTGGTCATTCGGTGCACAGTTTTTGTATTTGGTGCGCATTTTGTGTACTTGATGCACCATTTGTGTACTTGATGCACAATTTGCGTACTTGATGCACAATTTGTGTACTTGATGCACAATTTGTGAATTTGGTGCGCATTTTGTGTACTTGATGCACCATTTGTGCATCTGCGGCACAATTTGCGCATTGTGTAACTTTTAAATAGTTGACGTCACAGGCGTCGAACAAAGTTATTTATGTTAATGCAATTACCTTTATCTGATGGCCAATATTAGGCCTCGGAGAGTGCTGTCCGGTAGACGAAATTCCGAATGGTATCTTTTGTTTGCTGTCCAACAGGACCATCCCAAAAATGGCATCTTGATATCACTCATGCACCACAAACATCCGTAACTTTCCCTAAATAATCCCACTATAACGCCAAAATATTATCCCCTATGAAATTAACAGATATAGTTTTTATCTGGTAAAGTGCGGCTGTTACAATCCCATAAACCTGGATAAAGTAATAACAGCGGGTTAGCCGCCTTGTCATCGCTAACAATCTCAAAGTTGCAATCAACCACTGGGCACTACGGAACAGTCGCAACTAGCGAACACTCGTAACTTGCGAGATGAACCACTGGGCACTACGGAACAGTCGCAACAAGCGAACACTCGTAACTAGCGAGATGAACCACTGGGCACTACGGAACAGTCGCAACAAGCGAACACTCGTAACTAGCGAGATGAACCACTGGGCACTACGGAACAGTCACCACTAGCGAACACTCGTAACTAGCGAGATGATCCACTGGGCACTACGGAACAGTCGCCACTAGCGAACACTTTTAACTAGCGAGATGAACCACTGGGCACTACGGAACAGTCGCCACTAGCGAACACTCGTAACTAGAGAGATGAACCACTGGGCACTACAGAACAGTCGCCACTAGCGAACACTTGTAACTAGCGAGATGAACCACTGGGCACTACGGAACAGTCGCTACTAGCGAACACTCGTAACTAGCGTGATGAACCACTGGGCACTACGGAACAGTCGCCACCAGCGACTAGCGAACACTCGTAACTAGCGAGATGAACACTGGGCACTACGGAACAGTCGCCACTAGCGAACACTCGTAGCTAGCGAGATGAACCTCTGGGCACTACGGAACAGTCGCCACCAGCGACTAGCGAACACTGGTAACTAGCGAGATGAACCTCTGGGCACTACGGAACAGTTGCTACTAGCGAACACTCGTAACTAGCGAGATAAATTACTGGGCACTACGGAACAGTCGCCACTAGCGAACACTCGTAACTAGCGAGATGAACCACTTGTCACTACGGAACAGTCGCAACAAGCCTAATTTTATCTCCGTGTTTTTGTGTTGTGTATCCAGGGTCAGTTTGAAATTTTCATCATTTATCTTCCAAACACCTCGTCTTAGTCAGATATTAATAAAGAAAGAAATGTTCAATCACTGTTTAGCTAGTTAGTCTATGGTGCGCTTATTACTTACTCAATATAGTCAATATAGTATGAA
>SDVV010042370.1:0-10349 GCA_016164225.1 Gammarus roeselii | reverse complement strand
AGGCAGAGAGTGGTGATCAACGGTGAAAGCTCACCGTGGGCCCTGGTTAGAAGCGGGGTCCCCCAAGGATCAGTCCTAGGCCCACTCCTGTTCCTCATTTACATAAATGACCCAGACGCAGGCCTCGTCAGCAAAATATCAAAATTTGCTGACGACACTAAACTAGGAGCAAACGCCGCAAACCCCACAGCTGTCGAGTACCTGCAGCAGGATCTTGACAGAATCGGGGAATGGTCCGAGGCATGGCAGATGCCCTTCAACACGGACAAGTGCACAGTTATGCACATCGGCAGAACAAACGGATCTGTGAACTACTCCCTACTGGGCAGCCAGATCCCGACCACCAACCTAGAAAAAGATTTAGGAGTGTACATTCGCGCTGACCTAAAATTCTCCAGGCAGTGCGCTGAAGTCGAGAAAAGAGCCAACAAAGTCCTCGGATACATCGGAAGACAATTCAGGTACAGGGACAAGGAAATAATCCTAACCCTGTACAATACCCTAGTTAGACCCCTATTGGAGTATGCCGTCCAATTCTGGTCCCCCACCCTGATCCAAGACATCAAGAGACTGGAAAGGGTACAGGCTAAGGCAACGAAGATGATCTCATCTGTCAGACACATGGGGTATCAGAGAAGATTGAGGGAAATGGATCTCTTCACCCTCGAAAAGCGTAGGCTTCGAGGACAGCTAATTGAAACTTTAAAAATCCTGAAAGGCTTCAATAACGTAGAGTACAGAAACCTCTTCACGCTAAATGACCACCCCACCAGGAATCACGGGCTGAAACTCCAACCAAAGAGATTCAACACTCGACCCTGCGGTGACCTGATGACCTACAAAATCATCAATGTCTGGAATAGACTTCCGCCGGCAGTGACTGCGAGCGAATCAGTGGAGGCTTTCAAGCGTAGGCTAGACAGGATCCTCCCTGAACTCGACTATCAGTGATAGTAGCAAGGCTTTTAGGACAGACTGGAGAGCCAAATGGGCGGGGGGGGCAGCTGGCGGGATCTGCACTAATAGCAGCCCCCAACGCCCCACTGGCATCTCAAACCCGGCTGCGGAGAAGGTAAAGCCCCGGAAGCAATGACGGAGGGAAAAGAAACCGCCGTGCAGCGCACGGGGTCAATCAGGGAACCCCCTGTGCTTCCCCCAAAAGCCAGCTTCCAGAGCTACCACACCAGCCCAACACAACACATCGGATAGAACGGGTCAAGCAATATGCCGACCCTGAGAGTAGCTGGCCACCTGCCCGTGGTGAGAGAGGCTAAGCTGTATCGCCCCACGATACAGTCAACCAAGCGCCAGCGCAGTGCGGCAGGAGAGAGCCCTGCCCTAACATACCGGTCTCTGGTTGGGTAGGGACAGCCTATTCAAAGGCCTCCCGCTACACTGCTCCCCACCCGTTCAACATCAGGGTGGGGGGGGAGAGATGAGGTCCCATGATGGTTACAGAACCAAGGGGATGCTCTGCAGCACACAAAAAGCCTTTTCGGGGCTGTGTGACTGGAGAGAGTTGCACACAGGAGTCTCCCCTGGGGGGACTCCAGGAGGTTCACTTCAATGCAAATTGAAGGATGGGCAGAGATTGCCTCTTTGGATCTCTAGTTCCTTGTAACTCCTTGTAATCCCTCTACAAACAACTCTGCAAGCCCCGTTACTCTTTGTAACTTATATATTTCTCCCTATCAACTTCTTTCATGCGCACTACTCATTAACCTTGTTGGTCAACTTCCTGCGCCTTACATTCTTGTGGGTGATCTTATCGTTAAACACCCCCTCTGAGGGAAAGGCAGAGCTGATGGACGCGGAGGACACTCGAAGCATTCTTTCTTACATTCCTTAATACTGGAGAACCGACGCACTCCCATACCCAGACAGCGTCGATATCGGCTATTGACTTATCCTTCTGTTCCCGAATCCTCTCCCCAGACCTTGCTTGGCAAGTGCTGGAGAAGCCCTACGGAAGTGACCACTTCCCCATCACCATCACTTCTACCATCACCGCTCGCCGATACATAATGCGTAAAGTCAGCTCGCAATCATTCACCAATTATACAACAACGTAAGTTCGTATCATCTATTAATGTGAGTATAGCAATGTCTAAAGTATGGTCCCGCATACGAAAAATAACTTCGTATCATCCATTAATGTGAACACATATGTCTAAAGTGTGGTCCCGCGTACGGAAAATGACAGGAAAGTACCGTTCTCATTACCCCCAACCCTAAAGATGGGGGGGGGGGAACTACCCACACCGACCCGCAGGAAGTCTCTGAACTCTTTGCTACACACTACTGCTCCGTTAGCTCGGAAATTGGGTACGGCCCTGCTTTCCGTAACACAAAACGAATTGCGGAACAAAATGATCTGGACTTCTCCACAAGTTTTCTTATACCTCACAATGAACCCATCGCGGTCCGCGAAATCCTCGGGGCAATTCGAGCCTCCAACCCCTCTGCTCCTGCGAGGACCTAATTTCCTACGAGATGCTCCGGCACCTACATCTCTCTGCACTCTCTTACGTGTATCTTATTTACAACAGTCTGGTCTACTTACTCTTACCCCGATCGGTGGAGGGAGGCAGTAGTTCCGTCTTTCCCAAAACCTGGCAAGCCTACCGAGGAAATGTCCAGCTACCGCCCTATAGCCCTTCTCTCGTGTGTAGCAAAGGTCTTGGAGAAGATTGTGAATGCCCGACTGACCCGACACCCAGAAGTAAACTCACTCCTCCCCATTACAATTCGTAATAATGTACAATCGTAATAATGGACGCATTATTACGTGTTGTGACTGATATCCAAGGTGCCTTGGACCGCAAACAACACACTTTTTTTTTGTGTGTGTCTTCAGAAGGCATACGATACAACCTAGCGCTATGGCATCCTCCGAGAGTTTCATCAAATGGGACTCCGGAGTCACTTGGCAATTTTCATCCGGAACTTCCTCCGGCGGAGAATTTTTATTCCAAAATTGGCAATGATCTCTAATACATACTTAACCAAGATGAAGGGGTCCTCCAAGGTAGCGCCCTTTCGTGTACTCTATTCGCGATTGTCATTAATGGGATCACGGGGTGGGGTCTCCCTCCGTGAGCGGGTCTCAGTACGTTGACGACTTTACGATATACACATCGGCGACAGGTGTGTCCCAACTTCAACGACAGCTACTGAGTACAATTGCCCAGGTGGTTGCTGGGACATAATTTCGAGGCTTTACTATCTCTAAACGCAAGACATGTGCACTTCCTATTCACCGGTCCTGCACATACACGGAGCCAGATCTCAGACTCTACGGAGTAATGATCCCTTTCTTACCTACCGTCTGCTTTCTAGGACTAATATTCGACCAGAAGCTAACCTGGAAGTACCACGTGCAGCAACTTAAGATAGACTGCTTACAGCGATCTATCATTCTTCGGATTGCATTGCACTTCACCTGGGGTGCCGACAGAACGACATCATTACGCCTCTACCGCGCTATCATCCAGTCCAATTTGCACTATGGGAGTGTTGTCTATGGCTTCGCGAAACCAAATATTCTCAAAACGTTGGAACCAGTTCACAATGCGCCCTTCGCCTTGTACTAGAGCTTTCCACTCCTCCCCTTTTTTCAGTCTTTTTTGAGAATTTGGTGAGCCTAGTCTTCCCCTGCAACGAGGACAAATCGACCTCCAATCCTATTGTCATATTCTTGCTCGCCAGACTTTCCCTACATGTACCACAATCCGACAGCTCCATTCCAATCTGGCTTCCTCCTCGAGCTTCTCACAACGCTTTGAGCTTCTCACTGCTGAGCTTGGGCTGCCACGTATCGTGGTGGGCCCTCTCCCGCGAGATGCTCTTCCCATCTGGCGCATACCAGAAAATATGCTCTGCCCTCAATTTTACCGGCCGAAAGGCAGATTTTGATCCCCAAATTTTTTGTGCTATTTTCATAGCCCATGCAGAGACTCATCACGCTGATAGCTTGCATGTCTTCACTGACTGATCAAAAGACGCCGATGCTGTGGGCTGTGCAGCGGTACTCCCCGGCCGCGTCGTCGCTAGGAGACTCCAGCCATCAGCGCCAGTTTTCACTGCTGAACTCACGTCAATGCACACCCTTTTGGCGGTGGTCCTCTTCCAGAAGCCAGTATCTCAATTTTTAGTGATTAGCTTAGCGCGCTTCAAACCCTGGAGATCATCAACAATTTCTACCCTGTTGTTTCAGCAATCGTGCGCTGGCTTGTGCGATTGTCCTCCAGAAACAAGAACGTTCGTTTGTGCTGGGTTCCGGGCCGCTGTGAGGCAGTGGGCAATGGACAGGCGGACGAAGCAGCCCAAAGAGCTGCAGCGGCGTCTTACTCAGCAGAATAGCGTCCAATTTCATATAAAAACTTTTACCCTGCTTTTAAAATAGCTGTACGAAAAAAATGGAACATGGCACGATCTGATGTTCCTATGAAAAATAAATGCGCACTATCAAGGACACACCTACACCCTGGGTCTCTTCAAGCAGCCGATCTCGACGGACGGAGATAACTATGCCGATTGAGAATTGGACATAGCAGACTAACGCGCATACATCTAATGGAGGCGTAGCCACCCCCCCATACTGCATGGACTGTTTAGTCCCTCTTACAATAGCCCATGTCTTAGCCGAGTACCCAACCTAGACTGAATGTCGACGCACACGCTTTCCCAGGAGTTGGTTCCTGGATCTTCACTCCGTTTAATGCTTACTGAGCTCCCTCAGAGGCAATTCAGTGCGGAACCACTACTCAGCTACCTTCGAGAAATATCTGATCTTTTGTAATTGATCATACTTAGTCTTACTTACCGATAGACTCCGCCATCCCGGAGGACCACCGTTTGTATCTTCCTTCTGAGTGGAGCATTTTTGTGACTCCTCCCTATAAACAGTAGTGATATGAGCAAGCCGTGAGTCAAAGCAACCCAGAGACGAACGATGACTTAATGCAGCGCTGGCTGTTGGTTTGACGTTCGGTGCCAGAAGGACATTGACTTCAGTGCGCTAGAAAGCCTTGACAATCTAATCTAATCTCGTCTATACAATCTTCTTTGTGGTTTCTTCTTGAAAATCTTTTTACTGTGGCATTTTTTACTGTCATCTGCGTTCAAAAAAAACGATGCACCATTTTTCAGTTGGCACAAAACTGATTTAACGAATAGAAGGCAATGCTATAGCTCCACGGTCAGGTGGTACATGCTATGTGACATTTTGTGTAAAGCCGTCTATTGTTGGCGCCACACACTCTGGCTACAACACTATTTCAAGACTAGGAACCTCACCAACAACCCAGCACCCAACGACGTCACCAACATTTCTGATGAACGCCTTTTTACGTCTCCGAAGAAAATATACCCACCATTTTGCCTACGCGCGGACAACTTACTGGCCTTGATGAACGTCAATATCAAGGCAATGAAGCCGTCATTCTCTTACCGAATTCTTCAAATCAACGTATCAACGTGTATGATCAACCCATCGCTGGCTTACCTTGATTTGCAAATGTACATTAAAGGATTATTCCAAACAACACGTACCGCCGAGAATTTTTGAGACTACTCAGAGAGCATTACTCAGAGTACCGTCATATATACCCTGACCACTTCAAAACCGCAGACAGAGTGGGAGCTGGCGCTGGCTGCAGGGAAACCCCACGCTCGGTTACCCTCCCACAAGAAGCCTCTGTGTTATTTGCCGAGCTGTACGCACTCGAATTAGGCATCTTTATTACAAGAACATATTGTCTCCCCAAATACGTCGTATTTTCAGAAAGACTGAGAGCCCTAATTTAGCTCTGAACTCTGCACGATGAACATCCTGTTCTTCGTAAAATGCAACACGATTTCTTTACAATGTCCGAGACGGGCCCAGCGGTCGATTTCTGATGGATCCCTAGACGCGAGGAAATGAGCTTGCAGCTTCCCTTGCTAAACTGGCGCCTACCCATCAAGAACAATTTATCCCCATACACTACCGAAACTGGTTCCCTATCGTCAGCTCCTATGTAACAACATCCCGATGGAATAACATGTGGCAACACACCGAAAAATGCTCGCAGTTTAACCTTGGGTTGCAAAATGGGGAAGAAAATTCTCCAACAGAAGCGACCAAGTGTTCCTCCGGTGGAAATGAGGCTCGTATCAAATCAAGTGTTCATCAATCTCTTGCGCACGGATCACGCGTGGATAACTCACAACCCCCTAATGGATGTAGACATGCGACCGGACGCGCCACCATACCCCTGTTGCCACCAGGTGGCAATCCCCGGGAAACACTTCCTGATGGATTGTGATGCAGTTGTAGCAGCCTGACGAGCCTTCTTAAATCTTCCGTGCAACCTACCCCCTGATAAGGTCACTGTTTGCGTACAAGAACCCCCCTAGGCATCTGTTAGGTTCACGGGCCGCACGGAGTCACGGCCCAACCGGGGGGAGGGGGGGGATGAACACCCTTATTTCCCTTCAGACTTCCCTCTTCTTCACCCTTTACTACCTCTCCTTTTCTCCCCTATCCTGATTTGCTTGATTTTTTATTTACCTCATTTGCATCTTATGTTTAGTTCAAATTTCCTTAAACTTGTCTAAGACTCCTTCTTAACAACTCTCCTAATAGTCGCTGCACACAAACACACACACACACACACACACACACACACGCGCACGCACGGACACACACTCAAACTTTCACATACCGGTTTTAACTATTCTTCTTGCGGGTGGCAAATAACAGCCAAGTTGCGCTCTTTCTTTCATGCACCCTTTTTATACGACTATTCCTTCTTCTTTCCATTCTTGCTGTTCTCATGCGTGAAATTCCCTACACCTAGTGTAGATCTCGTGCAGGGGATCTCCGTTTTCTGTCTCTTCTTCATCTTCGCCCTCAGCAGGTGTTTGAGCGCGTAGCCCGCACCTTAAGGACTACTGCGGATCCTTGGGGCTCTGAAGCAGGGTAGGTAGTGTGTTATTCCTCCTTACTGCCATCCGGGGAGTGCTGAGACCATATGGTCTCAGCACCTTAGGAGTTCCTGTACCTGCTGTGGCACCCGTACATACTATAGACGTTCGCTGCGTAAAGGACTTTGACTTTGCGCATTAGTAAACCTCAACTTGAACATAAAAAAAAAAGAAAAAAAAAGACCAACTTGATGCAGCACTGTTTGCAGGTTTGACATTCGGCGCTAGCAGGACGATGACTTCAGCGCGCTAGAAAGCCTCGTCACTCTAATCTAATCTAGCGCACAAGAAGGTGTGCAAACCGACCAAAATCGATGTTCTTCGTGTCATGAGATAACTAGCATTGAGGCTCCGGTGGAAAAGAAGTCTAAATCAAACGGTATCTATTGTTGATGAGAATCCATGCATTGTTATTTCAGTGAATAAAAGCTCTTGTGCGACTTATGAGCTTAAGGCCCCAGATACTTTTATGACCTGAGCTTCAGGCCCAAGATATTTTTATGTCTTGAGCTTCAGGCCAAAGATATTTTTATGACTTGAGCTTCAGGCCTAAGATATTTTCATGACTTGAGTTTCTGGCCCAAGATATTTCCATGACTTGAACTTCAGGCCAAAGATATTTTCATGACTTGAGCTTCAGGCCCAAGATATTTTTTTAGTACTAGACCATCGAAACATTTGTTTGTCAAACATTTCCCCCTCTCGAATCACTTTTGCTGAAAACAATTTTCTAATAGATAATTACAACATAGGACATCGTAATAATTTTTTTGAGCAAAATGTTCTTGGGAATTTGCTCCTAAGGTTTTCATGTACTCAACACATACCGTTAACATTGTTTTAACATGAATTATCTTTCGGATTTTAGTAACTATGGAATGTTATGTGGTGCCGTATGTATCTATTGGTTGCTATCCATTGTTTCGGAACATTATCAGCATATTGTTCGGGTTGGTGATTTTTCCTTGATAGCAAGGGATAGACAGACAAGAAGGCACATGTCGTAGAAGAAGGTTGCTGACGGTAAGACTCACCTCGCATGGATATTAAGTCTTCCTCAGCGCTTAACGATTCAACTCCACTTTTACGTATATGACAAATTTTGATTAACGAGTGATAGGTCATTGTTATAGTCTTTGCTTCCCACCTCGCACGTCACAGTTTGTTAACCATATGACTACCGTGTAGTTAATGTTTGGTCAGATGCGTCACTTAAATGACGTTGAGGCTCTGATGGAAATGAGGCCCAAATCAAGTCACTTTAATGATGCTGTAATGAAAACTATTCAAGCTTGTTTGGTTGCCAATGCGCTGAATAGTTTATTCCCCACTTTCCAGGTGTTCGGTACAAAACACGCATCGACCACCGGTGACGTCTCCTTCAATTCATCTCAATACGAAGAACGGCGTTCAACTAATGAATTTCAACTCCCGCTTCTGCCGCCACAAAGAGTGTCCATTTGTCTGGACGTGTTCCCGAAGCCTTCCACCTCCAGTTCTATTGCAACCCAATCTCGCCCTCACCCAAGAGTCAGGAAGTTGTCAGCGAAGGCCCGCGAGGCCAACACAGAGGAAGCACCTGCTACAAAACGGCCCAAGCTGCGTCCAATAGCTCCTGCTCCCAACGTGACCAGGAAAGTGATAGGTGGTGGAGCAAGATCTTTTGTTTTAGCTGGGTCACGACCTGTTCAAACAACTGCCAGTAGTTCTGGTGGTAACGTTGCAAAAATCAGTGTAGCAAGTAATGACAAAAGAGAAGCGTTGTGTACTCTGGCCACACAGCAAGTAGAGTTTGCGTTCAACCTGCAAGAAGCATCTGAAGCAGAAAAGGTCAAACTGTACCTTAAGCTAACACAGCTCTGTACTAATTACATTGCAGAAGGTTTGTGATGGATTATATTGAATTGTTGATAAGTTCTAGCAGAGCAACACTTGTGTTATTTTCAATTGGTACCCTTTTCTGCTTTTTTTTTTATCTCTAGCACATGTGCTGTTATTCTGAAGACTGACATGCGGTAGAAGAAGTGCGTTTACAGGCTATAAACTACACACCTAAAATTAGATGACTGGGACGAGTCATTTGTAGTGTCATGTCACCTGTACAGAGAAATTAGACTTCGAATTCGCTAACCTAGTTTACTCTTATCTAATTTATTGTTTTGTGAGATTTTGCGGCTTGTTCGTTTAGTAATGGGGAAGTATTAAGATCTTATGCTGTTAACTATTCTCTGTACAAAAGAAATGCTCCCGAACTCCGATTTTATTGTTAACCAGTATACATCTGAGAATATCTACTTGTACCTGATAGCTGTATAATCACTGCCTACCGATGGGTAGCAATAAAGCATTGATAAGTTTTGGGATGAAGGTGTCCTCAATCTTTGCTTGAATTCTTTAACGCGGTATTTGTTTTTCAATCAAATGAGTGTTTAGTCAGGCGAATATTGATTCTGGCTATCGATGGAGTTGCGTATTTTTTGAACTGAAATGAGTAAAGAGGAACCTTACTCCTGAAATCTTTGTAGGCTTCATCCGCCCATGTTTACTATACTATTTTTGAGCTTTTGTACATTAACAGTAATGTGTTATACACTTTCTGAGGTCCAGACTTTAATGCTCGAGCTGATAATATGAATACAATATTCTATCTAACATGTAACAATTGATTTCCCCTGTGTTGTCATCATTTGAACGAAATTTCCTGTTTTTTCCCTTTTTTCAGAGTGCATTTGGTTGTCGTACCTGAAGTATTCTATTATAAGTTGGTCGTCTGCCTGACGTCATAATTTACAGCTATTTCTCGCGCCCTACGGGGGAGCCTATTATGACTCACGTTGAGGCTCTGGTGGAATTGAGGCCCAAATCAATCAATCAATAAGTTGGTCGTCTGCCTGACGTCATAATTTACAGCTATTTCCGTTAGCCTTGTAGCCGGGGCTTTAGAATCTTGCTACCGTATCCACCGCGTGTCGTCGAAGGCGACTGAAGGGGCGCCCCGTCGCCGGGAGTAAAATCGTGCTACCGCAACCCCCAGCGTGTCATAAAAGGCGACCAAACGGGGCGGAGCGAAGGGGCTAGGAATCCCGTTCTCTGCAAAACCTTTCCTCGAAAACTGCAAGACGAGCGGGGGGGGGGAGAGGCACATGCCTCTCCGAACCCTATTGTTAGGGTCGCTGAATGTGCGTGGCTGAAGTAGGAATGTATTAAGAGGAGGGAGATTGGTGAGGTGTTTGTGAGGTGGAAGTTTGATGTATTGGCGCCGAGTGAGACGAAGTTGAAAGGCAAGGGCGAATGTGAGTTTGGTGTTGTAAGTGGAAGAAAGTCTGGTGTGGAGGAAGGTAGGGCACGAGAAGGTGTGGTCTTGATATTGAGTGATCGGT
>SDVV010042369.1:0-10349 GCA_016164225.1 Gammarus roeselii | reverse complement strand
TATACTTAAACAGGATTATGCAGGGTTGATGCCGGCATAATGTTCTATTAATCAGGGTTGATGCTGGTATTTGCCGGCACAATGTAGGCGTATGCAGGGTTGATGCCGGCATAATGTAGGCGTATAGAGGTGTTGATGCCGGCAAAATGTAGACACATACACACATTTGTATGAATAGACAGGGTCGGTTAACACCTGTCTCATTTTACCTCTGATCTGTGATTTTTCCATTAGAACAATGTCACTTGTTTTCGTTGAAAGATATTTAATCCTAACCTAACCTAATCTAATTTTAACCAAGAAATATGTGTCTTTGTTCGAGATTTCCTGCTTACGTATGATACTTATTCGTCGATTTATGATATATTCATACCCATTCTCTCCACTTGACTCTACATTTTGATCAATCCTTGAGCTGTTTTGATACACTTCCAATTTTGATCTCGCAAATTTCATCAATTTCCATATGTAAATTACATCGTTTGTTTGATTGTTTTAGCAGTTTTTCATATGATTCTTGATTTTTTACATGTTGTTCACACCCATCAAAACCTAGCCTAACCTAACCTTATATTTGGTATTCAGTCTATGATATATGCATATGAAGCCCTCTACATCTATGTTATTTCGTTGTCACTCTCGACTTGTATTAGTTAGCAGAGAAGCCCCATTTTCGGACTTCGATGGATTGAATGTTGCATACTTGTACCCGGTTTCATACAAACGGACACATGGTCTCACACTGTGTTTTCTTATTATACTTCAATATCTCCTGTACTACATCTTCTGATGACTTGCACCTCTGATTCACATTTTCTTCCCTTCAATGTTCATATTCATGACGATGACTTCGCTTCAGATGTCGCCACACATTACTGGTGTATTTATGTTTATTCAACGAACTCTACACTGCTTTACTAGGTCACTTCTTAGCAATCTACCACTGATATATAAAAAATTTAGAGGTAACACCCAGTCATGATACAATACCTCAGGCATACCAAGCATCTGTTTAGTCCATCATCTCTGAACAACGTCCAGCAAAGTCATATCCTGGACATAATCAAGAATCTATACAGTCACAGTTGTTATGAATGGGCCTGACATGTGTTTCAAAGAGTGTGTGGCCATAAAAAGCTGGGCTTCTGGTCACTGTCGACCTAAGTAAATCACTACAACGATCAGCAGCTTGTCGGATAACCTCTCTAACAAACCCACAGAAGTCAAGACCGAGATCCACTAGAACTTACAAATTACGTTGAACTTGAACGAACTCCAAATGACCACCAATGAGTGTGAGCCGCCTCTACACCAGGACCCATCCATCCAGTAAATCGTCTTCTAAAACGTTAAACTACACACAAGCTAGGGATCAATGAAGAAATTCCACAAAGATGCAGTACGGATTTACACCTCATGAACATTCTGGCCTATGACTATTGCGGAAAACAATCATACAACAACAACAATAAAAATAGCCAAATCAGATTCTCTACTCTGCCCTAACCGACATTAAAAATTGTAATACACTAGGGTATCCATCTTAGTACAACGGTCTACTTATACAAAAACATAAACACAACGTGCTTTGGCCTAGGAGACTCGCGAACTTCTCCAAAGCATTGAAGTATGTTCCTACACTAAATATACAATAAAGTAACAACAAGACCAAACTTGTAACAAATGAAATCTTCTACATCTTTAGTATCCACGTCAAACATTGAACCAGGATGTAAGAAGATATATTGAACACTAGGATGTAAGAAGATATATTGAACACTAGGCCGCCGTGGCCGAGTGGTCAGCGTATCCGACTGCAGTGTCAGCCTCTGGTGCTGCATGTCGCGAGTTCGAGCCTCGGCAGGGACACGGTGGTCTTGTGGCGGGAGATTTGGTGCCTCCTCCATCTGTGTCTGCCTAACTTAGCCACCCTCCCAACTAGGGGGAAACGGCTGTATGTCTATGTCTATGTCTAAACAAATATACGACATTTACCTAAATTATGCCTGAAGTAATGTTCTACATTGCAGATGCAAACGTAATATGTCCTAATATTCCTATGATTTTATAAAATACCCAATGCCTTGCATCGAAAATTGAAACTGAACAGAAAATATACCAAACTAAAAGGAAATATACTTAAACGGTCAAGTTCTAATAAAATGAGAAAAAATGATGCAATAACCGACCAAATTATGCCTGAAATAGTGTGCTACATGGACGATGCAAACCTAAAATATCCTAAAAATTCCTGTAACTATTTGAGATAACTATTCAAAATTCCAAAAACAATACAAATTCAACATAGATCAACCGATTATTACTAAGTATACATAACACAATATAATAACTTACAATAAATCCGTATCGTTCAGGTACTCCAGCTATTGGAACACCGCGTTAATGGAACACCGATATATCTAGTTCAAGCCTGGATAATGCGTTATAAAGTATACAGAATCGCGTGACGAAGCTACTGCATCCAAAGAATTATATACATCAACCTGCCAACTGACAAATTAATGTACCATACTATTCCTATTGATATTATGTACATATGAAATAAAGAGATGGAAAACAGAAACCTCCCAATAAGCCTCCGAATGAGTCAATTATACTCGTGGGTGATGATACTGATGGAACCATGGATTTAACCTGGAAGTGCTATCTCACCTACTTTTCCAAAGCGAGAGAATTATAACGAAATGCTTCCATTGATACAGACAATCCTATTCACATTGGACAAATAATTTGCATCTTGAAAATAATCCATAACGGGTTCTTTCTCCTTTTGAAGGAACGTTTCAGTCACCTGTTTATTTCGTATATTTTTCTGCGTTTGATAGCTCACAACAGAGAAATCGAAAGAAGGATTTTATGCAAGAGTAACTGAAATAGAGCACAAGCGTACTGATAACACAATCGCAGATAATAAAATTGAACTAATTTAATCTATGCCACCTGTAAATTGATCAACAGCAAACGACGAGAAATGATAACAAGGTTGAAAAATTGATCATGAACGTGTCCGGAAATCAACCATCGTGCAAGCAGGAACTGTGTGGGGTTTTAATCTTAATACTGCAAGTAAATTATTACGTAACTGTTAGATTTATTATTCACCTGCGTTCCACGTTACTCACCTGCGTTCCACGTTACTAACCTGCGTTCCACGTTATTCACCTGCGTTCCATGTTACTCACTTGCGTTCCACGTTACTCACCTGCGTTCCACGTTACTCACCTGCGTTCTACGTTACTCACTTGCGTTCCACGTTACTCACCTGCGTTCCACGTTACTCAACCTGCGTTCCACGTTACTCAACCTGCGTTCCACGTTACTCAACCTGCGTTCCACGTTACTAATATGTGGTTCTCGTTCCTGCTCCTTGAAGCTGAACCGAGCGTTCCTCACCCGTGGAGTTCGTCCCATCTTGCCTTAGTTCATCTGGAATGTCTCCACGCGCACCACGAACTTGTCAGTTCACCTCCAGAATGACTACATTATAAAGCATTATAAAGCTGTGGGAACAGTCTAAACATAAATGTAGATGCCGTTTGCCGCGCTATGCTAAATATATATACGTATCATACGTATACAACGAACTCTGTAAGAATATTTGAACTCGAATATATTTTTTAACTTATTCAGACTTGTTTAAGTGTTAATCCATCACATCTTCTGGGTTCCGGGTTCACCCACACATTAGCGTTGTTGAACCTCAATTTTTTTGGGATCATGATAGTAACCTGTCGGCGTGACTCTAGAAAACGCAGCTGTGTCGCCTTTCCAACCCCGACAGTGTTCAGTACAAGGCGACAAGATTTTAAAGTGTTTGATGGTTCACTTAAATCCGTAGAAACGTGAGGTTGAACGCCACAGCGCTCCTCGCTGCTCTCTAATTTGAAGCTCAATCGAACGCTCCTCACATGGACTTCCTCTCGTATTGAAGTTCAACCAATCGCTTTCCATTTGAGATAATGGCTCTTCTCCAATTGGTTCTCAACAAAACTCTTCTCACATGTATTTCTTGTTCTTCTCCTAACTTAAACTCAACCAGTCGCTCCTCACCTGCACTCCTCAGCCCGCCTTACTCCAGCTTCTTCGCAAAAGATAACGCAGGCAATAGCGCCACCAATAAAAATATAACTGCCCCGCCTCCGCCAGCAATAACAATAACAAAGGCTGCAAACAATATCGTAAAACTAAAATATGGTCACAACTACTCTATTGGGACTGCTTAGCTCTGCCACACTTCGTGGGCGTCGGTCTAGGGACGACCTGGCTGCAGTTCTTGGGAGCTATAGTGGCTGGGAAGCCTGCTCTCCATGGGGAACGAGTCGTGGGGAGAGCTGGCTGCAGCACTGGGGAGCGAGTGGCGGAGAGAGCTGCTCGTCGGGCGCGCATATGCTGGAGATCGTTGTCTTTCAATTTTTGTTGACTGGACATGAAGTTTGATATTGGCAGTGTCGTTGTTATTCTTTGTTTTAAAATATCTGTAGCCTGCGATTTATGTTCCCATTTCAATAGGCTATGCGGTTTTTGGAGTAGATACCATCTTGGTATGAGTTATCCTAACATTCGTGCAGGTATACAACCAAATGAAGGTATTCATTTTTGCCCAACCATGGACATCCACATTGTTGACCAGCTCTCCTTGGATCTTAAATTCACCACAAATATGTATAACAATTACATCGTACAGATACAGACGCAAGGCCGTATCCCCATCATGTGGGGTGACCGAGGCAAGACGTACCTCAAACTCCTCGAATGCACTTGCACACTGGCACACATACCTAGACCTAGTCCTACAGCGCTAAAGGGTCCAGTCACCAGCCCAAAACACACACTTTGGGTTAGGAAATGAGGTTGGAGATTAATCTGTGTCTGATGCAGGGCCTGACCAGTTTCACCTGTTTACCCCTGCTGCGTCATAGTTGCGGTACCGTCCCCACCCTCGACCATTGCGATTTTCAACGACTTGGCAGGGACGAGAGAGAGTGAATCGTGGTCGCGTCAACACTCGTCCATTCACAATCAGTCTCCATTCACGTTTATCCATCGCACGTTCTCTCGCTACCTACACACAGGTGTCTTCTCCCCAACGCCCTCTCCACAACATACTTCGGTCTTCTTCACAACATACTTCGGTCTTCTTTTAGGTCTACACCCACTCGCCTCCGCTTTCATCACATTTTCCCCAACCTCATCATTCATCTTAACCATGAGTCCAAATCAACAGGGAACACGTTAATTGTCTCTGTCCGCAAACTTCCTCACCATCTTTCTCTTTCTTATAATTCGAGTATCCTCATATTGACTCCATCCATCTGCATCACTCAGGCCAATCTTTTAAAATATGTCCACTTGAAAATGTCCATTGGTCTTCTCTCTACCTCTCTAATCTACCAGCTCTCAGCATCATGGAGCGCAGTTGCACAACTCCACATCATACGGTCCTCTCTTTGCTTCTACACCCAAGGTTCTGCACCTCATTACATCATTCAAGCCATAGAACACCCTACGCTCTTCCTTCACTCAACAGATTACTATAGTTTCCCCTTGTCTAATCTTCTCCATCAGAGACAGGTACTTGAAATACTGAGCTTTCTCTAATTACTCGACATTTAGGCGGGCAATGATTCCGCTTGCATCGTCATTCCTTGAATATCTCGCTACTTCTACCACATTCACTCGCAGCTTCCTCCTCTCATACACCGAACCAAACTACAGCCCCAGCCCACATAATGCTTCTTCCTAATTTGCCACCATCGCACTATCATCCGAAAGCAGAAGCTCGATCAATTGCCAACTCCGCCCATTTGCTCCCAACAGATTCCACTTTCGACCCAATACACATCATTCACCTCACTGAACGCACCATTCATTTAAGCAATGAACAGCCAAAGGAACGTAACGTAACCTTGTCTGAGTCTCGTTTTCAAATAAAATCAAGTGCTTAATTGTACAGCGCAATAGTTCTTGAAATTTTCATTTGAAATTATGGTTTGAAAATATTTTGTTCTCTGAACTAATGTTTTCATTTCTATTTAATGATTCATAATCCCCACAAGAATCTTCAGTCCCAATGATAGCTTCAAAGTTTTCATGAAACTTTTTTGAAAATTTCTTTGCCTCTCCCTTTCTTGCATAAAGTCCCTTGCTTATCGTAATTGAAGAATAATTATAAATATATTTAATTTAATCGAATAGTGCTGATAAATCATTTCATAAAGTTTTGAAATTTCATTGCTGAAAATTCACCAAAGAGCATTGTAAATGTTTGAGTCTGAATTCATTGAACGTTCAAAGTTTTATTAACTTTATTCGACTGTACTTTTTCCAACGAGTTCATTCTCATCGTTTCTCTTTAAAATGATCCTATTTGCGACCTCTAGCTATATTCCGAAGTTCTATATTACGATCGCTAATATATAGCGATCAACAGGTCTACCGCTCGCTGATCCAAATTAAAAAAACGTTGTCAATGCTCTGAACTCCGCGATTTTGGGTTTGAAGAGCAGACGTGTATGAGGCCAATCAACTGTTAATATCGTATGAATTTTAAACTTTGAAGTAAAAACGTGATATTGGGATGCGTATGATGGGTGATGAACGTGATATTAGGATGCATATGATGGGTGATGAACGTGATATTGGGATGCATATGATGGGTGATGATCACATATCATGAATACGAAGTTTGATGAATCATCTTATCTGAAGTGTTGTTTATTATTACCAATGTATGTATTAGATATGCCTTTCCCAATATCCTGCCATCACGTTATTGACTTATATTGATGCGGAAGAGCTTCCTGAATAGATATGGCGGGAGTTTGAACGAAATTCGTGGACCTCTGATCCCTCAAAACTGGGCTTCCTTAAATGGATTCCGATCATCGCCCTATAAAACTAGAATCAAGAATTTTACCCCTGTGCCCGGCGCACACCTGAAACTAGCCCTAACTCTGCACAGCACACCTCTGGTATACAAAGAATCGATAAATTTCCTTTGTGGGACCCTAAACTCACACGGCGACCTCACATTACAGCCCTGGCGACATGCTGTAAAAAGTCAACGGGACTTTTCCTTTTGGAAACATCCCTGGAATTCGGTGCCGATATAGACACCGGCATGACTTTGTTCAGAACAATAGTATGCTCACGCAATGACTACAAAGCACTCATTTACGGTTCAGCAGCCAAAACTACTCATGAACCTCTCATCATCGTGAACAACGCTCTTCGTTTCACAACCGGTGCGTTCCGTTCAACTCCCATCGAAACGATCGTGCTTGCTAATGAACTTCATCTTCCGCTCCGAAGAGACAAACTCTCGCTACAATTCTATTTCAAGACTTGGAACCTTATCAGCTACCCAGCACTCGACGACTTCACCAACATCCTCGATAAACGTATCTTTACGGCTGAGTAGAACATATGTCCACCTTTTTCCCTTCGCGTGGACAACTTATTGACCTCGCTGAGCACCAACCACAAGGCAATCAAGCCTTCATTCTCTTATCGAATTCTTCAAATCGATCAGCCCACCGCTGGTTAACTTAGATTTGCAAGTTTACCCTAAAGCATCAACTCCACTCAACACGTACCGCTAAGAATTTCGAGACTACTGGAGGAAATATACTCCGAACACTGCCATATATACACTGATGGCTCCTAAACAGCGGAGAAAACTCACGATCAGAAACGCTACACCCCAAGAGGCCTCTGCATCCTCTGCAGAGCTGTACGCACTCGAATTAGCAGTTTCGATTACAAAATCTGACCGCGTCCTCAAAAAAATGTCGTATTTGCAGACAATCTGAGTGCTCTCACCCAGCTGAAAACTCTGCACCACAAGCACTGTTACAACACGATCTATTCGCAATGTCCGAGACGGGTTGAAGTCGAATCCTGCTGAATCGTTGGGCACGTGAGTATAAGAGGAAATGAGCTTGCAGATTCCCTCGCTAAACTAGCGTCTACCCATTAAGAACAATTCATCATCCTTCATCACCAGGATCTGTTCCTAATCATCAAATCTCAAATAACATCGCGATGGAAAGACTTGTAGCAACAGAGCTGACAAAAGATGCTTGCAGTGAAACCCTCTGTCGGAGAAGGAGAAACCAAGTTTTCCAATATAAGAGACCAAGCGTTCATCCATCGTTGCGCACGGTACACACGTGGATAGCTCACAACCCTCTAATGGATGTAGACATGGGACCGGACGCACCACCATGCCCATGTTGCCACCAAGTGGGTATCAGCGGGAAACCATTACTTATAGATTGCAATGCCTTCGCTGCAGCCCGACTAGCCTTCTTGAGCCCCCGTCAACCTACAAAGCCTGCTCACAGACCTAACCTACCAGAAATAACTTATGTCTCTGAACACATACCTGACGATATGGAGCTGTGTGAAACCATCTGCGTTTAAACCCTCCTCGTTTCTGAACGCACTAGCTTTCTTGCATATCGCAGTTGAAGTTCTTATTTGACCTCGCGCGTGAAGGTGTGCGAACCTACCAGAATCGATGGATCTTCGTGCCCTACGGGGGAGCGTGCGTTGACTCACATTTAGGCTCCGGTGGAAATGAAACTCCATTTTTTTCTTTAATATAGGATTTACAAATTCACTGTGTACTAGTTAGGTTAATCATAGAGCAGGATCAAAATATCGATCTTCATATCTTTGCAGAGTTGCTATAATTACACGTACTCTAAAACTTTCCGTAGAACAGTTCAATTACTTGGAACAATTGAAAAGTTTTCCTTTGTTGAATTCCAATGGTCAAGGATTTGATCAAAGGATATCTCCTTAGCCTCTCCACTCCAATTGTCATCCTACAAACAACAGGAGGATATCCTCGACGTTATGTCAATCCCTTGAGCCAAGCATTTGATCAAAGGATAACTCTTCTCTCCACTCCATCTGTCGGCCTCCAGGCTTCTCATCGCGCCCTACGGAGGAGCCTATTATGACTCACGTTGAGGCTCTGGTGGAAATGAGGCCCAAATCAAATCCAGGCTTCTCAGAGCAATGCTTTCAGTCTCCTGGAAGTTGTCCGTCTAACTTTCGCTCAGCAATTTCCTGAACAAGCTTACACTTCGTCTCGGCTATCAATTGATTTGCAAAATTAGCCCGAAAGTTCTACCCAGGTTGACTTGATACTCTTCCATCCCTATCGTTAGCATCATAGCGGTCGTTCATAACAAGATAGAATGAATTCATCCGCTTGACCGTAGCTTAGCGCTATCTTGAATTATTGGCCTTCAAGGGCCATTGATGACCAAACATTGTTATTTATTGAAACTCAATATAGTACATACATCGCGATCGTCCATCGATGTATGATGAACATTTTACGTCGGCCGACGATATTGTACAGTATCCGGTGTTCTTCGCTCCACTTTCACAGATCACTCCAGAATGCGTTCAATCTTGGTGTGTCTGTGGGTCGCACCGCTCTTGACTGCATGTAGCCGTTTCCGACAGCTGCCGTGCCAGGGCCGGTGCACGAGTCTGCACTCAATTTGAGGGACACTGCAGAAGAACTTCAAATCCTACACTTGTTGTTCAATATTTAAATATTTTCGTTGAATTTATTTCTGAATCATCTCGAGTAGGTTGCAAGAGGCTCTCTTTATGACCGTCATAAGGCAGATAGAATCAGGCGACTTCAATTTTGTAAATTGATCCGGTACCGTCCAATTCAAGTTCAGCGAGAATGCAAAATACACATGCGGTGCCTTGAATACTGGATAGTATGATCTGACTCTTATGACCTGAATATCATGAAATTGATATCATGACTTGGATCTCATGACCTGTATATTATGATCTGTATCATATAGCTTGTATCATATGACCTGTATCAAATGACCTGTATCACATGACTTTTATTTCATGACTTTAATCTTATGACTGGCATCATATGACTTGTATCATACCACCTGACTCGTATGATCTGACTTGTATGATCCGTTTTGTATGATCCGTTTTGTATGATCAGACTCGTATGATCAGACTCGTATGACCCGACTCGTATGAGCCGACTCGTATGAGCCGACTCGTATGAGCCGACTCGTATGACCCGACTCGTATGACCCGACTCGTATGACCCGACTCGTATGACCCGACTCGTATGACCCGACTCGTATGACCCGACTCGTATGACCCGACTCGCATGACCCGACTCGTATGACCCGACTCGTATGACCCGACTCGTATGACCCGACTCGTATGACCCGACTCGTATGACCCGACTCGTGTGACCCGACTCGTATGACCCGACTCGTATGACCCGACTCGTATGACCCGACTCGTATGACCCGACTCGT
>SDVV010042368.1:0-10349 GCA_016164225.1 Gammarus roeselii | reverse complement strand
GAAATGAGCCCCACTCTGCAGACTGGCTGCAGTGCTTTAGGGGAGAGGAAATGAGCCCCACTCTGCAGACTGGCTGCAGTGCTTTAGGGGAGAGGAAACGAGCCCCACTCTGCAGACTGGCTGCAGTGCTTTAGGGGAGAGGAAATGAGCCCCACTCTGCAGACTGGCTGCAGTGCTCTAGGCGAGAGGAAATGAGCCCCACTCTGCAGACTGGCTGCAGTGCTCTAGGGGAGAGGAAATGAGCCCCACTCTGCAGACTGGCTCCTCTATACGCTAGCGAAAGGAAGGAGAAGTTGTGCAGAATGTCCACTGAAAGCCTGGGAGAGGAAGCGAGTCGTACACTGCAGACTAACAGTCGTGTGCTACAAATTGCCGGCGAGCCATACTCTCCAGACGGAACAGTGCGTTAGAGAAATGAGGCATCCTGTCAAGACGTGTGTTTCTCGCTCCGTTGTTGGCATCCAAATAATGTTCCCTCCGTTGTTATTGTTATTGGCGCGGTCGTGAGTTCATGTTCGGTTTTGGATAGATTCAGTTCCAAGTGTTGAAGAGCCCGAGGTAAGGAGTAACTTTTTGGAGGTAGCGGATATCGAGAGGGATTCGCTACTTAAATGTCCAGAAGCTTGATTGCATTGCGTGCCGTGGTCAACAATTCTGGGGCTCTGTTTAAAAACACAACTCGGTAACGAAATCGTCATCAAGCATCTTAGATTTGATAATTGGAATAAAACTTTAATGCCATTTTAGCTGTGGTCACCTTGATGACGATTGATGAAGCACGAATGGTCTTTAGATCTTGTTGCTGGTTGTTTACAGATTTTTAAACTTTGTATATTGTAACACGCGCGTTGTTCATGCTTGGTGACGGCCCTGCAGTCGTATGAGGTTCACACGTTTGCAATTACAATTTACGGCTGCAGAGGAGAAAACTCAATTACAAATCATATGTTCATAAAAAACTTTCATGGCAAGCGAAGAACATTCACAGTCTTACACTTCGAAGCTGGACGAACGTTGTGATTCTGGGCATGAGTCAACATTTGGAATCAGAAATATTTTATGATTGACCCTAAAAACATTAATCTACTTCTAATGAGTTCATTATTTTGTCTACGGGGCTATAAAAATTAATGACGAAATCAAACGGGAAACAAAAAGTAGTACCTCTCGTTACCCTTTCACTCAGTACCTGCACTCTCCGGGGTAGGGAAGAAATGTCTATATTTCGAAAACGCCGGGATGCTGTACGTTGTACTGTCTCACTGCATTGCGGCAGGATTTTTTGAAGCCATGGTTCTTCGAGGCCACAATAATGGAAATATGCTTTTCAGATAAAATGAACCTCCCATCGAACTTCTCTATCGCCTTCTCAGCCCTTACCTCACCACTCACCTCACTTACCGTACTAATATCACTTTTCACACTTGACTCACTTACCTCACCTACATCACCTACCTCACCTACCTCACTTACCTCACTTACTACACTTACTTCACTTAGCGCACTCACCTCACTCACCTCACTTGCCTTACTTACCTCACTTTCCTCACTAACCTAACTTACCTCACATTACTTACCTAACTTACACTATAAATTCCTTCTCACCCTTCACCTCTTTTACCTTAACATAACCTCTTCACCTCCCTAACCACCTCTACCGTCCCTCCATCCTCCTTCGCGTGAGACTTCCTTCATGCCGATCAATTTAGGAGGCCTTCACTGTGACACGGCCCCTAAAAACGTCCTTCGTATATATTTGGTTGAAAGCTATCTCATGTTCCCAAACACATTTAGCCGCAGCGCACCCCTCACAAGGCTCTGAAGCGTCAATGATATATTTGGCCGCAGTGCTGCCCTTATGAGGCTTCGTAGCGTCATTGGTTCATTTATCCGCAGTGCCCCCTTTATTAGGCCTTGTAACGTCTCTGATGATTCCAGTCGTAGTGGCCCACTTATTAAGCTTGGTAACATCTCTGAGGTTTCTAGCCGTAGTGACCCCTTTATTAGGCCTTGTAACGTCTCTGATGATTCCAGTCGTAGTGGCCCACTTATTAAGCTTGGTAACATCTCTGAGGTTTCTAGCCGTAGTGACCCCTTTAATCAGCCTATGTAACATCTTTGATCCATGAAACAAACTTAAATAATAGCATTTTTGTGCAACAATAACATTCCTATTGTGTTTGGCTGCAATATAGATTGCTTTACATAACAAATAACTTTCCTGTGATTTTAATAAATGTTTATTTCTGCGAAAAAGTTAAACGCCGAGGAGTTTTGTGCGCTCCTGTACGACACATGCTCTTTTTTTTAGGATTTGAAGTTTATTTAGGAACGATGACATGATGACAGATTACACAAATATCAGGATACAAGTCAAGAATTTTCTTTCTGCACAAGAAAGATCCCAAAATGTTGGCACTAGTGAGAAACGGAGGGATAATGTTATTGGAAATGTAAGGAGGTATTATTTATACAAGCTACATATTCGAGTGACGCCGGATACAAAATGCCTCTTATAATGGCTTCACCTTTTGCACGGACGCTGAAGATGTGATTAAATTGTACTATTAGAATGATAATGGTACTTTCTTTGCTGTTGGTGTTGGTTGTTGATGAAATGGCGATCTTTTAGAATGGGCTGCTTATAAAAAAAATCCATCTGCTAGTCTTTTTGTAGTGTACATTTCTATGAGGGAGGGAGGGGAAGCGGCCGCCCCACCCCTTCGGAATCTTTTTTGACTGTTGATGCTGACCCGAGTAGTTTGACAGTTTCAGCCCTCGTTTGTGGACTTCCTGGATACGTGCCTGACAACCAGTGTCATCGTGGTCACGAGCGTCAGGCTGCAGCGTCATGTTTCATGGAGTTAGCAGGCCACTGAGCAACTGGCAACAGGAACTGTAGCTGAGTGACGATACCACTGATCAACTAGTAACCGCCCACTGATGAACTAGTAACCGCCCACTGATGAACTAGTAACCGCCCGCTGATGAACTAGTAACCGCTCACTGATGAACTAGTGACCGCCCACTGATGAACTAGTAACCGCCCGCTGATGAACTAGTAACCGCTCACTGATGAACTAGCAACCGCCCACTGATGAACTAGTAACCGCCCGCTGATGAACTAGTAACCGCCCACTGATGAACTAGCAACCGCCCACTGATGAACTAGTAACCGCCCGCTGATGAACTAGTAACCGCTCACTGATGAACTAGTGACCGCCCACTGATGAACTAGTAACCGCTCACTGATGAACTAGTAACCGCCCGCTGATGAACTAGTAACCGCCCGTTGATGAACTAGTAACCGCTCACTGATGAACTAGTAACCGCTCACTGATGAACTAGTAACCGCCCACTGATGAACTAGTAACTGCCCACTGATGAACTAGTAACCGCCCACTGATGAACTAGTAACCGCCCGCTGATGAACTAGTAACCGCCCACTGATGAACTGGTAACCGCCCACTGATGAACTAGTAACCGACCACTGATGAACTGGTAACTGCCCTTCATGGCTCAGTAGAAAGTGACAACATTTCAGTAACTGCTGCAACCACAAAAACATCAACAAAAACATCGGCATCAGCAGTGCGTGAAAGAGTACTCAGTGCACCAGGGGAGTGTGTGAGTGCGCCATGACCACTCTGTGCACCAGGGGAGAGTGTGAGTGTGTCATGACCACTCAGTGCACCAGGGGAGAGTGAGTGCGCCATGACCACTCAGTGCACCAGAAGAGAGTGTGAGTGTGTCATGACCACTCAGTGCACCAGGGGAGAGTGTGAGTGCGCCATACCACTCAGTGCACCAGCGGAGAGTGGGAGTGCGTCATGACCACTCAGTGCACCAGGAAGTGAGAGTTAGTGCGCTTTAACCACTCAGTGCTCCAGGCATTGAGTGTGTTTACGTCATTACCACTCAGTGCGCCAGGAAGTGAGAGCTAGTGCGCTCTAACCACTCAGTGCTCCAGCCATTGGGCGCGAGTGTGCCATGATCACTGACTGGGCCAGGTATTGAGTGGTAATGCGCCATGACCACTCAGTGGGCCAGATATTGAGAGGTAGTGCACCATGACCCCTCAGTGGACCAGATATTGAGTGGTAGTGCGCCGTGACCACTCAGTGGGCCAGATATTGAGTGGTAGTGCGCCATGACCACTCAGTGGGGCAGATATTGAGTGGTAGTGCGCCATGACCACTCAGTGGGCCAGATATTGAGTGGTTGTATGTCTAGATCATTCAGTGCTCATGGTACAGAGCACGTTTCATCGTTCGCACCTCATACGGTCTGCTTCGTGCCGGCCGGCGACAGACCAGTTAGGATAAGACTGTTAAAATTGTTAAAATTTACGTTTACTCGTAAATGATATATGTTTTGGATCGACACTTAGGTACTTTGTTTACGGTAATAATTCGTAGTGATGTGAGTGACACTTTTAAAAATATATATAGATCCTACCTGTTAAGTCATGGATGAAGTACAGTGCCATCTGGTGGACTGTTTGATGAATATCAATGTTTTATTCTTAAAGTTATGTTTTTCTAAACATAATTATATCAATGGCATTTGTGAGACCAAAAACATCAGCTAAATACCGCATATATTCACACTGAATTGGGAAGACATTTTTTCCATAGTACCAGAAGCAGTTTTCAATATTTAAAACAGCACGGACCTATTCCAACCAGAAGGACGTGAATCAAAATGCTGAATTGATACAGATGATATAACATGTAGATTAATTTTTTTACGCTGATGCGACGACCTTCAATATTATTGTTCATTCGGTCAACAAAGAACAGAACGTTATTATATCGAATACTCGCAGCGTCTGAATAGATTTTAGCAATACTCCCGCTAAGGAGGAAACTAGGCAGTTACATCGATACATCGGCCTCTCTTGAACACGAAACCTGGACTATCTTAACACGGGATGATGTTATACCACATCACCTAAACACGTGATGGTGTTATATCACAACACCTTAACACGTGATGGTGTTATGTCTCAACACCTTAACACGTGATGGTGTTATGTCTCAACACCTTAACACGTGATGGTGTTATGTCACAACACTTAAACGTGGAATGGCGTCATACTACATCACCGTGAAAAGGAAGATGATTCCTTTTGATGATCCGCGACTACAGCTTGAAGGTCAGGGGTGAGGATTGAGTCTACGGTAAACTGTCAACAGTTTTCAATTACCACGCTCAAGGCGACTCAGTCGGGGAGATAATCTCGCTCCCTATGGTTCTTGATTATGCCATCTATTGATATGAGATTGAAAGACTGATTAATTGGAGCAAGATATTTAGGACCACTTCCAATGACGGTATCCAATTCAAGGATACCGTCAAATATCGGAGAAACAAGCATTCCTATTCACGAATTCTTTCGAATATTTCTTTACAATTCAAATAGATGCTTGTTATCCAATAAATTCTTGAATAACGGCCTGACCCGTTTGAGCCTTGCGATGTCGTTCAGTAGGACGAACGTCATAGAGGGCGCCCGTTTTCGTTAGGTCTTATATTTCGTTAGTGAGCAGTGTTTCGGACACCGAAAACTCGCTACTTATTTGAACATTGTGTGTTGTCTCGGTGGATATCGTAATATTAATAAATCCATAAATGCAGTATATATTTATGTAATCATGATTTTTACCGTATCGATGGACTTACCTGAACCAATATAATTTTATACGTATTCATGTGCGTGCGTGTATACACCTTTGTAGGTAAACATGTGGAAAATTAACTAAATGGACATAATCTTCCTTCATTGCGTGTGCTTGCCGGCTCTAAATTGTTCGTCAACGAGTAGGTTCGTCAAATCAAGTGTTTGTTAGGTGAGGTTTTATTGAACTATTCCTCTAGTTTACCGCAAGCCCCTCACGAATGAGTTTAATGACAATCTACTCACAGGCAACTCTTTTCTCACAACGACAATTGCAGTTTTGTCGGTTTGCAGTTTCCTGTTTTTCATAATTAAAATATCTGCAAATACTTTCATCGTAGCAACTGGAATAGTGTTGCTTGGAGTATTACTTCACAATAGCAAACAATTTTGTGCTATTGCCAAAGTTTTCTTCCCTAAAGCAACATCGTTCGTCTTCACAATAGGGTAATCTTCCATAAAGCGCTGCCAGCACCTCCAGGCTGGTGGCATCGATGATTGGAGCCCGTGACGTGAAATATAAACATTATTCGTGGAAAAAGCTTGTGACAACAACACTTCTTACATCTTACATCTTACATTACAAAAAATGTCGTTTCGAGGGAATTATTTTGACATTTCAACTCCCATATTTTATCGTTCATAAAACGAAGATGCAGTTTGGTGACGATACATAAACAAATTTATGTCACGGATGTCTTAAGAATAAGAAATTTGAAATGCACTCAGCCATACTGTCAGGTTGCCAGACTCAGCCATACTGTCATGTTGACAGACTCAGCCATACTGTCAGGTTGCCAGACTCAGCCAAACTGTCAGGTTGACAGAAATATAACTCTGCTGATATGTACCACGTCTTTGTCAGTGTGAGCGTCTCTGAAGACAACATTTGCTACTTAAATATACTTAATATTGATTTATCATTAAGGTTGGTGTATAAATTTACTTTTGATCACATTTATCAATAAATATTGATAAGCATCGTCTCTTTTGTTCACTATTTCAAGACAAAATAAAACTTTACATTGAACTACTGATTTTTTTGTAGAAATAGGTAAGTTAACCGCTATTTAAGGAGTGCCCAACATAAGGTTATACGTCAGCCCACGCAATGTTTGAAACACGACATGGCAAACTTTGAACTTAGCAGATGGCAGACATAAGATAATTCAAGTGCTTTGTGTGGTGAATAAACTGATAAACTATTCACAAGCTCCTGCACGGTGAATAAACTGAGTAATTATTCACAAGCTACTGCACGGTGAATAAACTGAGAAACTATTCACAAGCTCCTGCACGGTGAATAAACTGAGTAACTATTCACAAGCTACTGCACGGTGAATAAACTGAGAAACTATTCACAAGCTACTGCACGGTGAATAAACTGAGAAACTATTCACAAGCTCCTGCACGGTGAATAAACTGAGTAACTATTCACAAGCTCCTGCACGGTGAATAAACTGAGAAACTATTCACAAGCTCCTGCACGGTGAATAAACTGAGAAACTATTCACATGCTACTGCACGCACTCGTCAAATTTCCCAAGTTCCTCCACATTGCGAGAAACAGGAAGTGTGGGTAACTGAACAGGAAAAAACACGTTGAGAAAAGAAACATCCTTAAATGACACTGGCGAATAACAAAAAAATTACAGAATAAAATGAATGAAAGAACTGAATAACACTACTAGAAATTCTGCACGCAAAAGTTCAATCGGGTATAAATGTAAGCCTTTAATTTTTAACTTAAACCGCTTCACGTTCTGTAACTTTATAATGAATATAATCGGTTATGACTTCATATTGAACTGGAAATATTTGTTGAAATGATTAAAATACATATTGTTCTTCATTTCTACATCACATGCATCTCAGTCGAGCATGTGTCTCATAACTGATCGTATACAAGCAAAAACACTGTCCTTCGTGTGTGTTTCATCCTAACCCATTTTAATAAAGTCTTCTAATGATACCTCCCCACTTTCTTTGATGTCTTGTTATCCACGTCTTCTTTACCAGCTAAGTCTCTTTCCTATTAATCATCTTTTCCCCGACCAAGCCCTACGTCAGCCTAATCTCTGCCTAACCCCCCTCTTCCCCAGCCTAACTTCTTTTCAACCTTTTCTCCAACTAACACTTGCTTCCAGCTAGCTTCTCCCCTAGTCAACTTCTTTCCCACCAACCTCTTCCTCAACTAGCCCCTCCATCAACCAAACTCTTCCTCAGCAGAGCCCTACCTCTAGCCTATACATTGTTAAGATAACGGAAACGAGTAGTAAACTGACCATTTTTGGGGGAGTTTTTGTACAGTCATGAGTTGATAGATGCTATCAATTGTATATTCACAAATATTTCAATTGAACAGTGATTTTGAACGGTGTTTTCTTCTTTCACCGTTCACTGACAATAACGTTGAAGCTATTGTTTTATGCGACATACGGTTTATATGCAACTTACAATGCTATATGAAGGGAATAAAGCCACACTTGGGATAAAATCTTTGTTATAAAATAATAGCCGAAATTTTCGAGCAATACTATGCTCCTCATCAGCAATACTATGCTCCTCATCAGCAATACTATGCTCCTCATCAGCAATACTATGCTCCTCATCAGCAATACTATGCTCCTCATCAGCAGTACTATGCTCCTCATCAGCAATACTATGCTCCTCATCAGCAATACTATGCTCCTCATCAGCAATACTATGCTCCTCATCAGCAATACTATGCTCCTCATCACAAACAAAACTGTCCTCTACGACCCATCATCTCGACCGTTGGCTTCGCTTCCCATGCCTAACGTGGTTAGCCGGTGCTCTCTCTCCCTACCTTGGAGAGTTTTCTCGTAGCCATCTGCGTCAAACAATCGAGTTTACCCATCGATTACGAGCTTGCACTTCACAAAATCCATAGCCAATGTTAAAATGTTGAGTTTCGATGTCACGGCGGTATTTACAAATGTAACTCTTGAAGATGTCCTGTAAGTGGAATGGGGGTGTTCCAGTGCTGCCTATACCCATTAACCCATTTTAGAAATGATGCGGCTATGAGGAAACAACAATTATTTTAAGTGTGACGATTTTTTTTCTTTTCAAAGATTTGGTGTGGAAATGGGGAGCCCTCCTTCCCCAGTGCAGATGGACCTCTACATTGAATATTTTGAAGCTGAACCTTAGCCTCTTTTGAATGAACGATCTCTTTCATGGGTCCGATATGTTGATGACGTTTTTGCGCAATGGCCCAATGATGTCGGCATCACAGAGTTTACCCTACGACTGAATAATCTTTCCCCTTCTATCAAATTTACTTCGGAATTGAAAAATGAGGGAAAACTTCAATTTTTAGATACCTTAGTTCATAGGTCCGCACAAAATTTTAGCTTTTCGCTGTATAGAAAACCCAGCCATTCCAATATGTACTTGCATTGTTTGTCGTGGCAGCCTGAAGAAGTTAAGAGATCTACTCTTCATTCGTTGTTTTTACGTGCATATCGTATTTGTGAACCTACATTTTTTGACCCTCCCACCGTAAAAGAACCCCAGGAAGAAAATAATATAATTGTTCTACCTTCCACTAGTGATTCCTCCAAAGTTCGTCCAATTTTTCGAAGTCATAACACCAAAATTGTTCATAATAAATATAATTCAATTAATTCAAAATTAGGTAGGACAAAACCTAAATTGAACACTGAACCAGAATGCGGGGCTTATGTAATTCCGTGTGGGCAGTGCAATTCCTGCCATGTTGGTGAAACTGGCCGTTCGCTGCCGGTCAGACTTAAGGAGCACCGCAGCAATGTCAGGTTCGGCAAGGAAAGTAGTGCTGTGTTTTGCCATGTCAGGGAACAGATCACGCAATAGACTGGAACTAAGCTAAATTAGTTTGCAAATCCCATACCCTTCAGGAACGCCTACTGATAGAATCCAGTCTCATTGAAACTTTACCTAATTTCAATAGTCTGCCCGGAGTCTGTTCAGTAGATGCTGCTACAAGAGATACTCTACTTCGAGCTAATCCGCAAATTGTGAATAATGTGCCCCCCCCTCACTTATGTTCTGTGAACTTGTGGTTGTCCGCAACTTCTCACTGTTACCTTGGCATGTCCATTTAATCCTGATGCTGTTTGCTTTTATTGAAATTTTAGCATATACATTTTCATATCCACGTTTACATTTGTACCAATGTCTCTCTTCTTCTGTTTCTGCAGTTTTTAGCCGCTTATGAGGAGCAGAGTATTGCTGATGAGGAGCATAGTATTGCTGATGAGGAGCATAGTATTGCTGTTGAGGAGCATAGTATTGCTGATGAGGAGCATAGTATTGCTCGAAAATTTCGGCTATTATTTTATAGAAAAGATTTTATCCAAAGTGTGGCTTTAATCCCTTTTTATATTATTTTAGGCCTCGATATGGCGGCACCAACTCTCAGCTCAGAGTGCTTCACTTTATACGGTCCAAGACACACTTAATCAGGAACTTAAGAACACACACTGAAAATGTCCAAACTTTATTCTACAGCGTGTATTATGGTCCAGAGTATTATGGGCCAGTGATGCACTAAAAAACAATTCTTTCTATGCTGAGCTGATTGGTAATGAACATTGAGTCTGACGAACTAATACACATTAGTAGTACACTCCACGTTGTGTGTTGCATTCCAACACGAGCT
>SDVV010042367.1:0-10349 GCA_016164225.1 Gammarus roeselii | reverse complement strand
TGCACAGTAACTATCCACTGTCCTAACATTGAGGATGAAGCAAGCTCATTGCTGGTAGAGATTATCTTGAGAATTTATTGCTAAAAGCTCTTAATCCTGTCAGGGGGATGAGCTGATTTATGAAAGTTCTTTAATGTGATCCAACGCAGGTTCAGCAAATTCTTTGCCAATTTGGACAAACACTCTGCTAATACAGATGTATAGCTCATCGTCAGCTTGCTGAGCATAAATTAAATAAGAATTAGTATTCATATACAACAATATGGTATCCTGGTTTCACCTTGAATAGCTAACAAGAAAGGTTGTGAATCTCCAATGCGCTTATATTACAATGACTAGCAATTCTTTACCCTTCCCACAGCAGCTGGGTGGGGGTAAGCCAGTAATAAGGTGCTACAAACATGGTAGATCCCAATTGGATTACATCATTCAAATTGTGGAAACCACATTCACCTCACGAATAGCCATAATATTGTCGTATAGCGTCGAACGAGATGACTTCCCGCTTACTTTGAAATAACTCAGAAAGTACGCACCAGAGGAACTTTGTTTTTACGGTGTGTATAGGTACTATTTTGACCATAAAGCACCATAAGTTTTAACATTCCATTGTCAATAAACAAAAAAGTCATTCACCAAAAACTGCGCAGAAAGCTCTGGCCCCTAATGGGGGCTGATTCTTTTCATCCCCCATGTATCAATAATCAGAACTTGCTCACCTATGGTGAGCAAGTTCTGATTATTGCTGCCCACTCTGACACATGCTCAGCTGCCAACATAGAAACTCTGCACCGCTTTCAACAGATATTCGCCCACTATATACAAATGCAACACCCTCCACAGCGCTTCCCTGTCAATCCTGTTGTATGCCTTTTCCAGACCCATAAAGGCCCGGAACACATCCTTTTTTCTTTGCAAGGTACTCCTCACAGACTTGTCTCACTGCAAAAATTGGAACAGCACACCCTCTACCACTCATAAAGCTACACTATTCCTCTCCAATTGTGAAATCGGTAGAGTCTATAATCCTTTTAATCAGCACTCTCCCAGTCAACTTACCAGCCACACATAACAAACTGATACCTCTCAAGTTGCCACATTTGTTTTTATCTCCTTTGCCTATAGCGGAACAATGCAAGCACTGCACCACCCAATCTGTACCACGCCTGCCACAAAACTCAAGTTCAGTAGCTTCACCAACCATTTAACAGTCATTGTTCCACTTTTTTTCAGGCGCATGGCTGCAACGCCATCCAAACCAGGGGCTTTTTCCTGCTTTCATCACCTCCACCACCTCCTGCACCTCTTCCCTGTCAATGTCCACCACAAATCTCTCCCAAAACTGGCATCGGAGCACCACCACCCACAGCAACAACGTCTGCCACAGTAATCCTTGACATTCAACAACTCATCAAAGTACTTGGCCCACCTCTTCCATACATCACCACTTTCCAACAACAACTGGCTGTTTTCATCTTTCACCACCTCCCCCTTTCTGGTCTCTACCTTTCTCACCCTCTTCACCTCTTTCCAGAACATCTTTTTGTATTTATATTATTACTAATTTTGTAATTATAAAATTATAATATATAGCGTCGACAGGGGTGACTCCTCGCATTTTACGCATACTTTAAAATAACTCTAAAAGTACGCGACCAAGAAACTTTGTATTAACGGTGTGTATAGCTACTATTATAACTATGGAACACCATAAGTTTCAACATTCTAGCATTAACAAAAAAAAAAAGTTATTGATGAAAAACCGTGCCACAAGCTAAGGCCCCTAATCGGAGGTGACTCCCGGCACCAAACGGGGTGACTCCCCGCACCAAACGGGGTGACTCCCCGCACCAAACGGGGTGACTCCCCGCACCAAACGGGGTGACTCCCCGCACCAAACGGGGTGACTCCCCGCACCAAACGGGATGACTTCTTGCACCAAACGGTGTTGTGGGCCAGTAACAATACAAAGGATCACTATTGTTTAATTATTTTATCTGCACTAAAACCCACAAACACAATGGTTGCAACCATATGGTGGCCCTTTTAGGGATGTAGTACCTTGCACTGTGGCAAAATTCTTTTCCTTCAACTGACCTCAAGTAAACAAGACTGACAGGAATTCTTCTTCTTCTGCTTGTCAGAATTTCAGTAGCACGGACAAAAGAAATGAGAGCTAGAAATACGCTGCTACTAATTGTTAGTTCCTTATAGATGAATAGGTGGCTAATCCTATAGATTAAGTAAATATGACTACTACAGACTTCCAGCTAGCCTCTTTCAATTTAGTGCATGATATTTTTACTTGGAAATATAAACTAATTTATTAATTGTAATATGAATAATTAGTGCCTGATTCACTCAGAGCTTGAAAGATATGAAAATTATAACTGATTCTTTTACTTGCTATCCTATACTGTCTGTGCTTCTGCATAGGATTTAGGATCAATGTTCAGGCTGACTATGGTTCTGCAGCATTGCTGTATTTAAATATCCAGAGCAAACTAACTATTCAATTCTCTTTGAAAATTTGCCTTTCTTTTTCTCGTGACCTTTTGGTTGGTCAAGCATTTGTCTAGCCTTTATGATACAATTATTTTCTCACAAACTATATATAAGTGTATTTATATGATCTGCTTTGCAGATGAGTATTTAGATAGCTATTTACTTCAATCAGATAAAATATGGCATTTCGTTTGTGATACTTTCTTGAATGCGCATTTTAGTATTTTAAGAATGTTTACCTCATAACTATTCAACTCATACAGCTAACCGTATTTCTTTTCTACACCAATAGATCAATAGTCTCCCTCTTCACCAATAGATCTACTGAAGAATAGCTCTGAATACTGCACTCATTTGGTACCCAGTACTAATAGTATCAGTGGGCTTGACTACTGAAAGCTTTGCCAAAACGGTGGGTACCCAGGACTCTACCTAACAGATAAACTTGGCAGACAACCCTTCAAAGCTTCACCAAGTGTTGCTGACTCAGGTGGCTCCATGGGGAATGTCGACAGGAAGTCTAAATGTCCTAACAAACAACTACAACTATAAACAGAATTTCCCTAGATATAGCTAGTAGCAGATAATGACTAAAAGGACATGGACTATAATGGAAACCATCAAAGTCCTCAACTACTAAGGTGATCTATTGATCCCTCTAGATGATTGGACTTGAAGGTCTGCTCCAGATTAGTAAGAGGACAACTACTCAGAATGACCAGTGGTCAAACAACTTATACAAACACTGGGAGGTGTCTCAGCTGTACTTGGGACACTAATATAACCTTTGACTAGACTAACTTAGCCAATGAACCTAGTCACTGTTGCTAAGTTGAACATCAGTCAGCCAATGATCAGGATGGGTAATACCTAAAGGGATATTGGATATGGTTTTCCCACTGATGATAGATTAGGACTAAGGATCAACTACCTAGCTGCATATCAAGCTGATAGTTTTGCTCATAACCCTAGTGGATATTATGGTTGAATGAAGTGTACAGTTTAATTATGTATACTTTAAACCTAATCTCAATGGAATACCAGAGTGATGATGCTTTTATCACAGCACTGATATTGATGCATATTATCAAATGACAAGTTATATCATTGAATGCATGTCATGAAAAAGACTGAAGTAGAGCAATGATTTGAAATACCCATGCAATTCTGTATGATTATTTATCATGAACTATCATGAATCAAGATTAGACCTTTGTGCTGAGTGTTGGAGCACTTATGGATCACTATATTAATAGGATCAAACAAACAAATAATGCTGTGAACAGCTGAAGTTGTGCCCTATTATAATTCACCCAGTCTAACAGCTTGCCAGTGAATTAACAAGCAAGTGATTGCACAGACAATTAAATACAAAGGTGTCATGTATTTGTCTGCGTTCTGGAGGTCTCCCTGAGAAGAGAACAATAACATTAAATAAACATGTTAATAAGTAAAGGTAAAGTCCTGCATACATAAATAGGAGGGTACATCTCACCTCATTAAACTTTATACAAACATCAACAACTAATCGATGAAACAACACGGAATGCAGAAGAAACACAGAACTATAAACTACTTCTTAGAACAATTAAATAAACTGCTCAACCATCTGTACATTGAGACCACAAGTTGATTGATCTCTGCTTAGAAAACAGCAGAAAAACTCCTAACCTACATAAATAGCGCTCTCACCTTTGCCTACTAATAGTGAGACAGCAGCACACAGGCTCTTCTGACGAAATGGTGACTCTCGCTGCACACAATGCAATGGGGCTTCACGTTAGTGATGTAGCTGGCGGTGGCAATCAAGATCCCGTTGAATAAGTGCTCTAGAGTTGATTCCTAGGCCTCATCAACTAATCTGTGACAGAAGACAGATACATAGGTTAAGGGAACATGATGGGGGTGTCACCGCACCCCACAACAACGGGGTGACTCCCCGCTCACCCCATAAATCAATAATTGAAACGCGAATTTAAAGTTTGAGAGTACCAATAGGTAGAGCATGCTTATATTAGTATATATCAGTTGCTTAAAATAGAATTTTACGTGAAATATTACGTCTGACTGGTCTTTTTTATGCTAGTCTTTTGCTGCCGTCATGCTTGACTGTCAAAGGATTTTTTTTTTCAATTTCACAGCATTAAATAAAGTTTTTCTTCTGTAATTGCAATCTAACTTTACTGGAAGTAATTTCTCCCCATCCTGAACTAATTATGACCCTAAAGTAATGGTAAATTAGGGAATATTATGAAAGGATGATCTTTTTAATAATACAATAAAACAGGTTAAAAATTATTTCTTCAATTATATAGCAAACTATTGCATCAACATGAATACAAGTCATGCTAGGTAAGGTATCGTTATCTAGATATGCAAATATGATGAAAAAAATTGTTCCTGGGCGTCAAACATAAGTCAACACTCAGGCCTAGACTTGTCACCATGTGTTAAAAACATCAGGTCATTATAAAATTAGTTAGGCGTTTTGAAATTAGCTGTGGTATCATTATTGTGGGTCATTTACTTCCAGATGTCTTTATATGTGTGTAGAATTGCATTTAATTACTTTTCATTGAAGAAAAACTAAGACATTTAATAACAAAATAGGTGCGGGGAGTCACCCCCAATTTTTTTTATCCGGGGTGACTCCCCACAGTTGTATATTTGTATATATCTACAAAAGTTCACATTTCTTCACAAATTCCTTCTTACGCAACTAACTACAACATATTCCGAGTTTCACCGCCAAATTTGGCCCTAATCCAAAGGAAACTCTAGCCACAGCATCAAAGCTTGTGGAACATCAAATTTTCTTAACCAAAATTATCAGGGACCTGAAAAACACACCTTCACGTTGGCGGTTTTTCATAAACTCTGTGTGTGCATCAAATTTCTACAAGTAGCAGATACTTACTAACAAAGACCTGCTCTTTCAAGTCCAGTAGTCAAATATTTTGATTTCCAACATTTTGGTTCCCTAAAGGGGGTGCTGGGAGTCACCCCGTGTTTTCGACTGCTGGGAGTCACCCGGGTCGACTCTATTTGGTATTTATAAAAATATTGATTTTTGATTAAGAAATTCTGATGGCATATTTTCAATTATTTTAATTTCTTAGCTAACTATGGGGGGCAATTTTTTTATACTTTGAACCATTTTTGGATCTAGCTACTCTTTAAAAATCTTAGTGACCATCTTGCACTTTCTGCAAACTGGCTCCTCCTCAATGCTATTTCTTTCAAATGGCCTACTATGCAGAAAAGGGAAGTGCTTGTAAGACCCTCCAAGATTTTCTGAACCTTAAAATTAATTTTACCTAGATCTTGGTGACTATTCATGAATCATTATTACCTATCTCAATTGACAAATATATATTGGGAAGAAATGGAAAATTATTCTGGCTATTATTAACAAATGCCTGGAGATTATCTCAGATTTTTTTTGTCAAATCACTTACCCTTTGCTGCAAACTGGTTTGATGTTCATGTTGACCATAACTGTTATTCACTATATATGTCTTACTTGAACTACTTTTCCAGATGTTGCAGAACTCTTTGAACAGCAGCGTGGTGTCAGGCGTTATGGATGGAGGGGGAGGTCGCGGAGAAGCTGGTGGGGGGGAAGTGGAGGTGGCAGGCAGAATGCTTGACAAACATATGAACTATGACTCTTGTTTCCCTGCTCTCACTGATAAACTTCAAATTGCAGCTAAAGGTGAGTTGCACCCAAAATTATTGTTACCTATCTAAAAAAGCCCATGGCTAATGTGTATTGCAGGTTGATATATTTTTGTTTGTTTATGTAAGAACCTAAATTTGATCAGAGCTATGATGCCATTTTGTTTCTTTGTTTCTAAGTGGATAGCTATTCTTGAAATAGTGGCTATCTGTTTTAGGATCTCATCCTGCTACCAACTGCTTTATAGTGCATCTGTGTTGTGTGACACCCCAATTGTTGACTAAATATTGGTTGTTGAACCACTGTTGTATTGGTGAAACCATACCAGGTGACTACCAACAATGTGAGTCATTGCTAGGAACAAATATATGCAGTATTATCTCCAAGAAACTAGAAAACTAGCTAGTTATCTACATGATCAAAATTTACAAGCCGCATTCAAATTTGTCCAATAGTCATGTTTTTGTTACATATAGCTATACTAATATTGCTGTCTGTCCAGTCTCCCAAAGCTCATTGTTAAGCTACTGATTAACAAGTCTATGACTTGTCCCTGTTCATCATCATAATCTGTTCTCCAGGTGGCTGCTCTGTGAGCGGTCTCAGTGAGAGCGACTATCCTGGCGGGTCCGCGACGGGAGGTGCGGGGGCAGTGCTTCGCCACCTGCACACCCTGCGCAAAGTGCCTCTGCCCAAGGAGCTCCTACACCACTTTCAACGTATCCTTTACAGCGTCATTTAGTAAATGGTACCCTAAAAACTTTGTTAACGTTTTTTTTTTGTATTGCAAGTCACAAATTTTTGGTCTGTATTCCATTAGACTCCCAAACTGTATTTATTAACCAGCACAAGATTCACAGTGATGATTTTCCTAGCAACAGTGTCCAGATATGCAATGCAATTGTATGATGGGACTCTTCCCTGCGATTGAGCGTGCCTGGCTCACAATCGACAGCGACATCTATGTTTGGGTCTACAAGGATGGGTATGTCATCACCTACTTGTTTTTTTTTGTTATTTAATAGCCGGCTATTTGTACCTGTGTTCAAATCATTAAGGGGTCACTTTTTATTCCAAGACCAACAGTAATTGTGTTGTTTGTTACAACATCCTTGTATTATTGTGCAAGTAATCCGTCACTTGAATCTAGTCTACAGCATTTGTAACAGTCCAGTTAGCACATTATCAATTGGTGGATTTTCTTGATGGCAATGAATTTTTTTTTCAGGATTCTGGCAATTTTGGTCTTATGGGGATCAGCTTCTCTTGGCTTATTCACTTGTTTTGGTTTGGGTAGATAACGGTTTTGTTGTGTATGTTGTCCTGCTGGAATCTTAAAAGGCATTCAACTTTGTTTCTTATTATGTGTTAATTCATAAGATGAGGAAAATTGGAGTTGCAGCAAATCTATTTGACTAGATTAGATCTCTTTTGGTTGGCTATCCTATGAGAGTTGCTGTTTATGGTTGTTGTATTGAGTCAAGAGATGTATATGGTTAGTGGTGCTGCTCAGGGTTCTGTTTTGGGTGACTTTTTCTGATCAATGTGAATCATATCACAAATAGAGTTGTCTTTCATATCATTTGCTGATGACAACAAGCTGCATATTTGGAACAAGGTGGTTGGAGAGTTTGCTGTTGCTGGTTTATCTGGTCTGCAGTCATATCAAAACAATCAACTCTGTTGCTGCATCCAGGAACTTGGAGTTGAATCCAGAGAAATGCATTAAATCAATGATTTTACAAGGTTTTGCCAAGTGGGCTGATGCAAATCTGCTGGCTCTATACTACTTGTGAGAGGTTCCATTTACGTTTCTCAGTTCCACAGGGACCTGGGTGTGAGGATGGCTGTGAAATAGAAATTCTGTCATCATGTCAAATCAGTAGTGAAAAAGGCTTCATGGTTTGCTAACAACCTACTGAAATCCATCATTTGCTGTACTCCTTGCTTTATTGTGTCCCTCTTTGTCATACATATGAGACCTGTCATGGACTAATGTTTGTCTGCTGCTATGAATTGTGTTTTGGGGGGAGTTTGAGATAGCTTGAGTCTGTACAGAGAGATGGACATAGTGTGGATGGTCTGGCTGACTTGAATTTATTTGCATGACTGAAGTAACTTTTTTTTGGGTGAATAGAAGGTTTCTCAGAGTGGACCTTATTAAATAAGGGAGTGTTATCTGTGGATTGGATGAAAATGCCCACCTTGGGGACTTTGTGATGGCAAGAGCCCCTGATATAAAAACCAGATGCCATCCCTTTAAGTTTTTGATGCAAACTTGTAATACTAACATCAAGAAAAGAATCTTTGAAGCATGATGTGTTCGGTTGAGGAACTGCCAGCCAACTTATGTGGTAAAGCCTTATTTCCTGGCTCTATTGAAGAGGCTGCTGGCATAGTTCTGTTGCAGCTGGCCATGCTGTTATGCAGCTGGTTGTGGTGTTGCTGCATCTTGATTTGTTGCTACAGCTTGTCCCTCCCTAGGCATCTGTTAGGTTCACGGGCCGCATGGAGTCACGGCCCAACCGGGTGGGTGAACACCCTTATTTCCCTTCAGACTCCTCTCTTCTTCACCTTTCACTATCTCTCCTTTTCTTCCCCATCCTGATCTGCTTACCTTTTATTTACCTCATTTGCATCTTGCATTTAGTTAAAATTTCCTTTAACTTGTCTCCGACTCCTTCATAACAACTCTCCTAATAGTCGTTGCACACATAAACATACGCGTACGGGTTCTAACTATTCTCCTTTCAGAGGGCAAATAATAGCCAAGATGCGCTCTTTCTTTCATGCAACCTTTTTCTAAGATTATTTCTTCTTCTTTCCATTCTTGCTGTTCTCATGCATGAAATTCCATACACCTAGTGTAGATCTCATGCATGGGATTCCCGTTTTCTGTCTCTTCTTCATCATCCCCCTCAGCTGGAGATACAGCGTGTTGCCTGGGACCTTAAGGACTACTGCGGATCCTTGGGGCTCTGAAGCAGGGTAGGTAGTGTGTTATTCCTCTTTACTGCTATCTGGGGTGTGCTGGAACCATATGACCTCAGCACCTTAGGAGTTCCTGTACCTCCTGTGGCACCCGTACATACCGTAGACATTCGCCGCGTAAAGGACTTTGACTTTGCGCAGTAGTAAACCTAACTCGAACATTAAAAGAGGAATAAAAACAAGACTAACATGATGCAGCACTGTTTCCTGGTTTGACATTCGGCTCCAAAAGGACGATGACTCCAGTGCGCTAAAAAGCCTCGGCACTCAAATCTCCGCTACAGCTTGTCTCGACAATGCTTTGCCTGGTCGTGGAGGTGATACTCCTGGTCAAGATAATGATGCAAAACTGAGTCTCATCAGCAAATTTTTCATTTATGCTTAGCCCCAGTAGTTTTTTAAGCAATTTTAATTACTTCATTTTGGCCAGTTTACTTAGCTAGCTACTAACAATAAGATAGATTTTATTTTGGATTTGCTTTTGAAGCAGAATGTTCATGTTATAGCAAGCTGTTCTAAAGACCTGGTTGTTAGCTACCTGCTGTTGCATCCTGCTAATTATTGTGTTGTTTTGGAAGACACAGATGGCACTGCTTTCAAACATTGATCACTATTGTATCTGCATTAAGGGTCAGGACCGAGCGTTTTTGTTTCTAAAAAAGCTAGCTACACACTTCACATTTTGTGGCTGCACACTTAAATGATAATGATTTGTAGATTGTAGCTGTTTGATGGCCCTTTTTTATAACTTTTGAAAATGCCTGCACATAGTAGCTACTTTTTATTAAACTTTTCTGTTGGGAAGGAGATGATTGTCACTGGCAATTTTAATTTAGTTACCAACAATTGACTCGTCCTTTGAACTTTATAATGACTACATTTGGCTGATCAATATGCAGTTTTTTGATGGCTTCTCATTCCCACCTCTCTATTTTTTTTCCATTGGGCAAGGGAGCCCACTTTTTTATTATTCGATTATATACTGGGTCTCGGTTTTCCCACTGAGGAGGATCATGTTAATAAGGGGGCTGTACTGCCGCCGCCGCTACCTTGCTGCGAGCTTTTTCCCATTGCTATGAGTAAATCTTTTGTGTTAGTGGTGAGAACGAGCAGTCTGAGGTAAGAGACATCTTTGGTGTGAGGAGACGAGCGGTCTAAAGGAAGAGACGTCTTT
>SDVV010042366.1:0-10349 GCA_016164225.1 Gammarus roeselii | reverse complement strand
CACACTCTATGAGCAGGCCCCTGAAGCGGGACCCGTAAGTGAGTGAACGATACAACCACACCGCAACACACTCTATGAGCAGGCCCCTGAAGCGGGACTCGTAAGTGAGTGAACGATACAACCACATCGCAACACACTCTATGAGCAGGCCCCTGCAGCGGGACCCGTGAGTGAGTAAACGATACAACCACACCGCAACACACTCTATGAGCAGGCCCCTGCAGCGGGACCCGTGAGTGAGTAAACGATACAACCACACCGCAACACACTCTATGAGCAGGTGCCTGAAGCGGGACTTACAGACATTGAAATTGATCGATAGTCGTTCCGCAAGAGGGTTAAGTTAGGACGAGGTCACTCTGCATGCATATTTTCCATGGACCGTAAGGTTTGTTTCGTGGTTTTCGTGAGGATGGTGCTATGGATGTCGTGAGGATGGTGCCATGGTTGTCGTGAGGATAGTGCCGTGGTTGTCGTGAGGATGGTGCCACGGTTGTTATGAGGATGGTGAAATGGTTGATGTGAGGATGGTGCCATGGTTGTCGTGAGGATAGTGCCGTGGTTTTCGTGAGGATGGAGCCATGGTTGTCGTGAGGATGGTGCCATGGTTGTTGTGAGGATAGTGCCGTGGATGGGTCAAGGATGGTGCATAAAAAAAATTAATGTGAATAATTAAACAGCCTCGTCTATGGTTACGATACACATCATTTGAATCCAGATGAGATTGCGTTGTCTCGACTTCATTTTCTAAACAACACACAAAACGACACAAATATTTTGACCTGTCAATCGCGTGCTAATAAAAGCAATACCTACATTTTTTGCTCCCCCGCTTAGCCCTTTTGAATCAAATTTGTACAAGATTCCAAGGATGTCAATAAATACTTCTACTTGAGCGAAAGTAGAGTATACACGCCCCACACAAAGATGTAATAACGCTTGACGTGTTCGAGATGTAAACAAGAATTCAGAAAAACAATCTGCAACATCGTCCTATCAAGAGGAATATAAAAGGACTCAAGCCGTTGTCTTCTTCAGTGTGATAAGGAGGAGAGATCTACAAAACAGGCCTGCAAAATGCCCGCGCCCATTTCAGACGAGCGCCCAGATGTTTGTGCTCAAAGGACGAGCGCAACGAAGAAAATCCCGCCTTCCTTGGATAAGAAACATCAAGTCGGCTGAGGCGGCAAGTTATGATCCGAGCGCCTTGTTAAGGACTGGCTTTTTGAAACAATTAGGCTTAGGATGAGATTAAAATTCATATATCTATATCATCCGGCTGGAGCTTTGCATTATGCTTATTTGGACGCTTTCAAGGAAAATGGTTGGCATGAGGGGCGGCGGGGCTCGCTGTTGAACGCGTAAACAAAGATGAAATGTTTGGACCGTGAGAGATATTGCCTCTGCGAGGTCTTTCAGGGAGAGATGTTGACATAAATTCGCTTGATTTCATATCGAAACCTTATGAAACTTTCCGATACAACAAATGATAAGAGAAATTCTACAGTTATCAGGACTATGAATTGCTTATCACCTTTCAAGCAGGGAGCATCATGATAAACTATGCCCCATTCCACTTCAATTCGTTCGTCCATCATACAATCAGCTCACATTAAAAAGGCGAAAAAATTGGATACCGGATTCTCCTACTCCTCTACTCCGAGTTCATCAGATGAGGCTTTTCCAGAAAATATTAAAGTTAAACGGTAATTTTCACTGTTACCTGTTCACTTTGGTGGTTTGATTGAATCTGGTCCATAGGAACGAAACAGAAATAAAGTTCACTAGATCGCTTATTCTTTGATCAGACCCCCAAGAGAAAAGGGGTTACAGAGAGATTCAACACTCCCATTCTCTTCTCCACGTTTTGATTTTCGGATCAACCGCCATTGATGGGCTTTGACCAAACAGTCGGAGAAAACATGAAAATATGAGAACCAACTTTCATTTTCATTTCATTCCAATTTATTTCCCCTGTATTTGTTAAATTCTCAATGAATGTCGATGCGAGCAGGATTAGTGTCCTCCTAAATAGAGAGTTATTGGAGGAAGTTCTGTGTTCAGAGTATCAGGGCTCCCATGTGTAGAAGACTGAACTAGCGGGAACTGAGGTGACGTCGCAAGTGAAGGAAGGGTGTAGAGTGATGGGTGCATTTAAAAGTTTAATGAGCGATAGGACTTGGGGATAGAAGCAAAGAGAAGGATGTATGAGGGTGTAATTGTCCCAACCATGCTCCACGGAGCTGAGACTTGGAAGTTGAGAGCAGAAGAGAGAAGAAAGATCAATGTTTTCGAAAGGAAATGGTTGAGGGGCACCACAAGAGTAACGCTGAGAGACAGGATCAATAACGACGTTACTCGAATTAGAATAGGGATGGTGAAAAAGTAAAAGAACAGAGTAGATTCGCATGTTCTGAATTGATTCGAGCACATGGTTGAGTTGAATGAAGGGAGATGGGTGAAAAGGGTGATGAAGGCGGATGGTAAGCCTAGAGGTAGACCGCAGTAGGGCGGATGGATGGTTTGAAGCAGGCGTAAGGCAGGAGAGACATGATTGTGGAGGTTGGGAGAATGGTTGTGAAAGGATGTCTTTTTTTACGCTGCCCTGATGTGCTTTCCCGCTCTTGGCACCCCGTTGAGAAAATGGATAGTCGTGGGTGGAGAGGCCCGGTCACGATGACGCAGCTAGTGTAAATCCGTCACACTGTCGGGTCCTGCTGCCGACACTGACCTCGGCCGCACTCGTGACCCAGAGCATGGGTTGCAGGGTCATCAGACCGGAGTCTTTAGCGCAAAATGGTTAAGTTCAATGAGTGTGAGTGTATGAAAGGACTGCGAGGTGAGCTTTGCCGTCGGCCACCCCTTCCATGCAGGATTCAGCCAAGTGTCTGTAAATGTATTTGTTACTGGATCAGACTGCAGGGTAGGAGAAAAAGAGACCCAACTCTCTTAGTCTCTTTCAACCGTATTTTTTATCGGATCAGACGCCCGGGAATCAATTCCTTTCCGGCCTTTTCCTCTATTAGGCGTTATCTTAGGAACTAAAAATACGCGTATAAATTCTGAGCTCGCTAAGCCTTGGTTCGCATTAACGAAATGTCTCCCGCTCGAGATGAAGTGACCGGGCCGTGTCTCCGCTCAATTACACACTTAAAATCTTTATCTAGTGAAGTTGGTGACGCTATAAATCTGCGGTCAAGAACCGGTGTAAGCGGGAGTTAGGGTGAGCAGGTGGGAGAGAGGAAAGAGACTCAGCAAAAGCGGTGTATCCGTATGGCTAGGTTAGGAAAGGCATGCAAATGCTTATAAGTGTTAGAAGACAGCAACATGGCTTTCGGCCCAATCTAGGTTGCCTTTTAATGGTACGGAGATCAGTTCTTAAGTAGAATGTCAAAGAGAACATCACGTATCTGCGTAATTCATGTATTAAAGGATCAATATAGGGGAAGGTTTTAGTTGGAAACAGCATTTAACTATGATACTCGCAAACACTTTAGTCAACACCCAAAGAGAAAGCCACAGACCCACGATGTTGATTTGAGATAGTTCCAGTTTTGTTCCTCGTTAAACCAATGGTGACTGGTGTCATCGCTGGACACAGTTTGGCAACGAGTAGGTTCTAATACCGGGCACTATTCTTACCTTGATAGTGCTAATGCCGAACAATATTTAACCGTACTTGTGTCAATGGCAGACCCATTTTTTTAACGAACGTGCTGGCACTAATGCCGGACACTGTTCCCGAAACGTGCTACACCCGGAAGCTAATCGGCGCTAATTATGATAAAATGTCAGGCGACGGTGACTTGAAGGTTTGATAGTGTTGCTATTAACTTCTCCCCTTGTAAGTTTGTTTCAGTATTCGACAACTCTATACGTAAAGACGGTACCGCTTTGTCGCGCGTATACGTCAAGACGGTGCCGCTTTGTCGAGCGGGGAACTTTTACCTACGATTTTGTAACAGCCATTCCTGATCACTCCGTCCCCATCTAGAGGAAAAGTGCTCTTACGGTCGACGTTTACCATGCCCTTCATAATAGTCTACACTTTGATCATGTCGCTTCTAACTCGATGCTTTTCAGCGAATAAAGGTAGAGTTTGCAAAAAAAAATCTGCTTTGGTACGATTTATTGCTTTGGTACGATTCATTTTCTGAATACTCGAGATGCGGACTAACAAATGCATTGCACAACTTAAGAATACTGTACCTCCTCTTATACGAGATAATATAGTCTATTATCCCCATGAATGTATTTGCTTTTAGGGTAGCATCGTTACATTGCTCGCTGTTATTTGAATCGTTACTAATGATGACACCTAAATCTCATTCCTCGGTGACAGGTATCAATTTTTTTCCTAACATGAAATATTCATGGATGGGATTGTGATGATCTATGTGCATGACTTCATATATTTCGTTATTAAATATAATTTGCCACTTATCTGACCAATCAACAATTTGTTCGGGACTAACTGGATCTCATAACACTAAAGTTCTGTATGCACTTTGCCTCTTATCTGTGTATCGTCTGCAGACTTATTAATGTTCGCAAGCATGCTTTGATCGAGATCGATTATGAATATTAGGAAAAGGTCTGGACCTAAAACAAGTCCTTGAGGCACGCCGCTTGTTACATTACCTCAACGGTAGGGAAAAGTGCTACTTGGGAGATTATTTAGAAATTTTTGAGAGGGGTTCGGTGACTTCGTTCGTAGTCTCCGTCAGTATTCTGGGATGAACTTGGAGTGGACCTAGAGATTTTGTGACCTACAATTTATCGTCATATTTAAAAACTTCGTCAGGGAACAAGTTGAAGGCTTCAATTCGTCGTTCATTTATGATATCCCTAGGAATGGGAATGTCCGGATTTGCTAACGAAAATACAGAACATAACAATTAGTTTACCAGGCTATTCAGTCTAGTGCGGTCATTTTCCAGCTCTCCACGATCGTTCTCAAGAAGACCTAACAAAGATCTTGATTTTTTCCTACTCGATATATAGCTTTCATCATATTTTGATATGACGAATGCTTTGCTGTTTTTCTGCTCTTGAATATGATGCAGTTCTTCTTTCTAGAACCTAGGTTGGCCTGCCCGACCGCTTGTTTTCTTCGCGATATCTGATGAGTTCAACACTGTAAAGTGTTGTTAAAAAAACGTCTAACGATTGGTTGACGTTATATTTACTGCCGTTATTCATTTTGGTACGACATAAAAGTTAGCCAATCTAAAAAAATGACTTTCTGACAGTTTACTAACATTTTTACCTCAAACTCAATTGTAATACGGATACAGATATGGTCGCAAGTTTCGAGTGGATCACCCACTTCAAAAATTGTGAGATGAGAGTTGCTTGCACTAAACAAAAGATAAATGGTATTGCTGCTTCTTGTAGGTGTCTTATACCATTTGTGTCACGAACATATCGTCAGCAAAATCAATCAGGCGTTCGACAGTGGCAGCACATGCATCTCTTTCACAATCGATATCAGGAATGAAGTCCAAGCCGAAGCCGAATACTGTTTTGTGTTGTAATGACTTCGATGAAGGTGTTGTAAAGAGCTGTACCATCTGCAACCGAGCACTTTGAGAGACGATAGACGATAATGATATGTCCTTTTGTATGTTTACCGACTTCTAATATTTGTAGATGTTTTTACGCTGCTCAATAGTTCTCAATCGTTTTGGGCCTTGTCTAGTTTGTAAAATAGTGAAAACCCTGAGAGTGGTAATTCGGCTAGATAATTCCAGTGTTCAATTTCGTCCACAATTCTGTGACTGCCCATATGTCGATTTTCTCGTTCATTGCGAGGAAACATAATTCGTCGATTTTGTCTCTGAGACGTCTAGCGTTTACACGTCGCTCAAATCTATGAGGCTTCGGACTAAAACACATGAGGGTCATTCATTTCCATGCTTTCCTCGTTCAACGGATCGACGGGAGGACACCTTTTCAAGATTGGTCTAGAGCGACTTTTGACAGACGAGCGCTTTGAGGACAGTCTGAGTCTTGTTTAGTGCCCCTAAAATATGGCAAAAAATAACCCCAAATCTTAAATGAGGCTCAGATAATGCCGTACTACATATTAATAATTGGTTCCAGGCATTATTATTATTTGACAGTTCATATTTGGTTGTTTTACAAGTGTTTGCGAATAGTATGCACGTGCTATTAACGAAAACAACAACCCAAGAGGTTTGTTTGCATCAATCAGCTGTTCCTCATAAAGACCTGACTCACGAGAAATCCCAATGCACACGCACTATACGTGTGCATAGACATTAAGGCCGAAGTACGTAAGGCGTTCGTTCAAAGTACTTGAGGCCTTCGAGACTTTGAACATCGTGTGCACACCTAATTACTCTAGTTTCTTTACATGTCTTTTGTCTATTTTTAGACCCTCCATCGTTGCCATCATGTTCATTTTATATTCGATAGATCTCTTTGTGGGACAGTGACCTCTGTCTGCGCAACGATCCGGCCTCCGTTGCTAGTTCTGGGTCCATTCGTTTGATCTACCATGGTCTGAATTGGAAATTCAACGTTCTCTTGAATTAGCACTCTGCCTATCGTTGGCTGAAGCTCCAGCACCATTTCGACGTCTGAATTCACGACCAGTGAAGGCAGGGTCTGTTCTGGGTCAGAAGGTTGTTTAGGAGCCGGGTCGGGCTGTTCTGGCAAAACCTTAAAATTTGTGTCTGATGGACGTGACTTTGTCGGAACTATGTTTTTTAAACTGTTTACGTTTATGAATTCAGCTGCTATGTTCAGAAAGATGTTTCCGAGGGTACCAAGTCTATACGTGTTCGTGCCTTGTTGATGATGCTGTTGAAGTTATAGTACTTTGGGTTGACCTTCTTTTCCCAATGATCAGAGATTAGATTTTCTGATCTTTGCAAAAAGTTCCAGGTGATTGCTAAGACATATCATCATGTTCAACCTCCAACTACTTTGGTTCGGATGAAGCAGGACACCAGTGACGGGGATATTTGCGTGTGGTTATTTATTTTTTGATACAAAGCTCAATACATTTCCCATACATCTAACGTTGGTTCAGAAAAAGGTATCTTTGCTTTTGGGATTATGCCCTTTAGTCTTGTCAATATTCCAGTCTCTCTTACCGAGTACTTTCAATCGAGCTCTCTCTTTTCGTTGATTTGATTTGAAAGAAGTAACACTGTAATCACCGATCACGTGTTCTCGAGACCATTTCATCGGGCAATTCTTCAAATCGGTTATACGTGTAAAACGGATCCAGCTAGGCATTGGCGTGGAGATATGGGTTGCGAGGGACGGGGAGGAGATATGGGAAATGCTTCGAACTAAAAAAAATATTATTATTATTTTTATTGAAGCAATCGATGGTACAATAATGACTATGAAAGGACAAATCTAGCAAAACATTCCTATTGATACATTCAAAATACGAAAAGAATATACGGGAATACAAAAATACCTCTTATGTGCTTTTCGCACACGAGTATGTACACAAATAACAATTTTGTCGAAGTTAAGTTTATAGCCAATCATCAGTGAACACACTCAGGGTTGCATCCCAGCCTGACATCCACAAGCATACAATAGGACCACTACGGGAAGAGTAGCTAGTAAGTATTGAGTGAGCTAATGCATGAGGAGGTGTGGGGGGAAAGGGGAAGAGGAAGAGTGCACTGTGGATTAGATGAGAAAGACGATGACTCAGACAGTGTGTCGTGGAGATGTGCCTCAAAATACGAGGAAGTCTTTCAAGTAATTCAATTATAATTTCACAGGGCTAGTAAGGGCCATTTTGTGGTGTGTATCATTTCTTGATACACGATCAAAAATAAACACATCATCTTTTACTACACGTAATTCATAGTATGAATTTAGAAGAAAATGTAGAACTTGAGAAGGAACATATAATGATAAAAATAAAGACTTTTACCACAGAAGAAAGAAACTGCAAAAAATTCTGGAAGGATGTTCAGAGACATGTGCTGGACCAGAGGATGCCCGAGGGATATTGATGAGACCGGCAACAGCGACGCTTGATTGCAATGGAAAGAGAAGAAAATATCCTCCCTCTCCACTGGTTCTAAGTCTTGGAATTAAGAAACACCAGACGTTTCGGAGACACTCGACATACTCGCAGGAAGGTCTGTTTTTATGGTATTCTGAGGAAACAATTTTATGAAATCAAGAAGAAAAACTTTGCCACCTTTTCTGAAAACGAAAAGATGAAGGTATGAGATCTTGTATTGGTATGAAACCTTTGGTAAGTTAGAAATCCGCCAATTCTCATCTTCGAACGTAGGATATCATCCTCTGTTTATACAAGGCGAGGGACACATTAGACGGGAGCAATCCTCCATCAGCCACGGTCGATGACATGCTGAGTCGGCTGTATCCGAATGTATAACATTCCCCCTACATCAACATGATTGCAGTTTTAAGAAAGTGTACAATCGTATTCCATCAATGTTTATCTGCGCTTACATGGACCGATTGTAGAAGAATAAACGTAACCAGTTCTCTTATTCATGACAAAAAATATCGAACGAAAAAAGCGAATCAGCAGCCGATCTGCACAAACAATTTCTGTCTTGAACACTTGAAAAAGGATTTTATGAACGCGATGACATTTGCCAATAAGATATTCATGAGAATTGGAATCCCATTGGCACCATTTACGAATTATAACCCCATTGGCAACCGATGACGATGAATTATTTTATACAAATATAAGTACATTAGTTTCCAACAATAAGTCACGTTGAGGTAAGCAAACATGTGTGTATATGCGCAATAGGACCAGGTGGGACCAGGTAGGATTCGGTAAGTGGGTGATTTGCTCAACTAACTCATCTTCTGCCCTTATTGAAACGTCAGTTCAGGTCTTGCTGTGTACAGGCTCCTCAGTGCCGTATCAAGAAATCGTTTTGTACCATGGAAACCTTGTCGGATGATGGGCGATATTTTGGTGCAAGTTTTTGCCTATTTATCAAGATAAATATAACATTTGTCCTGTAGGCTAGCGTAATGCTCTGAAATGACTGCAGTGAACATAAAAAACATGGAATAATAAATTTAATTACAAAATTCATATAATAGATCTGGTCTGTATAGGAGCCAATGGTTACGCTAAAATCTACACATTAGACAACATTCAATGAATTTGAAAAAAAATCAATCGAAAAAATTATTAATTGTTTCTAATTCAACCAAAAAAAAACAATCAAGGGTGGGGAGTGTTTATTTTTCTCTTTGTTAGCCTCCAATTCCACACTTAATGGTAAAATATTCGTTATTCATTGGTGTTTCCTCCATTTTGGGTAGGTCCTGTAGATACTCTATCTAAAACATCGTTTCAACCTTTTCAATAGACTCGTAGCAAACGTAAAGTGAAGCGGATCTCCAACAGATGATCTGCCAATCATACTTCAACAGGGTCTGTTCCAAGATAAAGTGTAATGTCCACCCATTATGATCTGCCAATCATACGTCAACAGGAACTCGGTTCCAAGATAAAGTGTAATGTCCACCCATTATGACCTGCCAATCATACGTCAACAGGAACTCGGTTCCAAGATAAAGTGTAATGTCCACCCATTATGATCTGCCAATCATACGTCAACAGGAACTCGGTTCCAAGATAAAGTGTAATGTCCACCCATTATGATCTGCCAATCATACGTCAACAGGAACTCGGTTCCAAGATAAAGTGTAATGTCCACCCATTATGATCTGCCAATCATACTTCAACAGAACTCGGTTCCAAGATAAAGTGTAATGTCCACCCATTATGATCTGCCAATCATACGTCAACAGGAACTCGGTTCCAAGATAAAGTGTAATGTCCACCCATTATGATCTGCCAATCATACGTCAACAGGAACTCGGTTCCAAGATAAAGTGTAATGTTCGCTCATTTTTTGACCGTTTATCCTTGCCATTACCCACGAGACTGCCTCCTAGGCATAGGCTCCACAGCCACGCTACATGATTTCGAAGAACAGGAACCGGTTCTTCATGACTTATTCAACTATCCTCTTCCAAGCTCCTCAATATTCTCAACAAAACTAACCTCTCATCTTTCCTGGACTTCCTGGCGCAGAAGCCAATCGGAATATGACTCGCTACGCACACGCTTCTTACCGTTGAGGGACATCATTGCTCGATTCATATTTGCGACTCAGCTCTTTGACAACACTTCTGCACACGGAGCTCCATTACAACTCTCTATCCGCACACGGAGCTCCATTACAACTCTCTATCCGCACACGGAGCTCCATTACAACTCTCTATCCGCACACGGAGCTCCATTACAACTCTCTATCCGCACACGGAGCTCCATTACAACTCTC
>SDVV010042365.1:0-10349 GCA_016164225.1 Gammarus roeselii | reverse complement strand
TATATTTATTGCATCAGCTTCCAATTCGGTTCTGGCATAAGTTGGATGTCACATGAATAATCCTATTTTTGCGTCGGTTTGCTTCGCCAGAGCACAGCAGTTCCAACGATGTTCGTTCCGAAAGGATGTGAATGCTCTTGCGATTACCAAACACAGTCCAGTCAGAATTTAATCTAACTTCCAGAGAAGTATAAAATAAATGACCGAAGATTTGTTTGCGTTCTTTTTTGTCGAATGAGCACATGCTTCATTGTGATAGTGGAGTCCGATGAGTTGGAGCAGAAATGTTCCTATGTTTTTATGCCATAAACCACCGGAGCACATCCACTACTTTAGTACTTCTATTAGGAGGATGCAACCAATTCCACCTTCATCTGCACCGACTTAGCCAAGTATACTTCACCTTCCTCTGCACGAACTTAGGCAGGTAGACTTCACCTTCCTCTGCAAGGACTGAGCCAGGTAGACTTCTACTTCCTTTGCACAGACCAAGCCAGGTCGATTCCATCTCCTCTGCTCGACGGAAGGCAGGCAGACTTCACCTCCTCTGCACAGACTAATGTTCTTGCTAAAATCATGTGTGGGTCGCCAGTCAGAATAAATAACATAAGCGAACAGACATCAACAACTCACGAGAACTGCAGATTCTAGTCCAGTCGCCTCTCAGTTTAAGCAGGGGTCAATTTATGTGTGCCATTTGTTAATTTCATACATGTATGAATTGTTTATTTTATATGAAACAAAATGGAACTTTAAAATCAATGATGACGTCATATATCCATCATCTCTATTGACGTATTTCATTTCTGCTGCAATTTATGCAGCAATGTTAATCTCAACATTTATTCCTTGATAGTCTCAAAATGACACTGGATTCCGATAATCCGTGTCATTTGAACTCATTCCTAAAACAAGAAAAGACGGTATAACTCTTTCGCTACGTAATAACGTAATCATTCCTAAGCCAGTTGCCAACGGATGCGAAACCATGCAAGTGACTCTTTAGATGGATTTGCACGTGATCCTGGCTAACGCGTATTCATGTGCGGAACCGCCTATCATGAAACTCTTTTTGAAACAAATGCTTCAACTGTATTTCACTAAATCAATCGCCTCTACTTGTAGAATGGCGCTGCGTGCTTCGGGAGGGGGTGAATCAGCGATTATCTACGCGTTCTCTTCTTCAGCTAAAAGATTCAGGAGACGTCATCCGCCTAACAACATTCACTATCCTGATAGTGGAAGTGTTCTATAGCGAATGTATATAAGATCTGCTGATCATACAGTTCGGACTATTTTTTTTTGTGTAATTTTAGGTTGACGGAACAATAACAGGTAATTGAACATTTTTGCAGCGGTTAAACAATGGTGTGGTTTTACAGTGAGCGGCTTCGGCTACCGGCCTTCTAATATGGGACATATTAATAGTTCAGTGATTTTTAAATTCCTCTAATGCATAGGTTCTGAAATATTTAGAGCAAAAGTAATCACTCGGATCAAGCACAACCAATTTTTCCACTTGCATTCACTCCAAACCGATCGTGTCCAGCCTAACCCCTGCCTGCACTGTTGGCTGCCTGCATCCGGAGACTCCGGGCAGAAAATAACCCGGGGCAGTTTTCCTAAGTAGCGAATGCCTTGAGAAAATGCAATACAAAGAATTCCTCCAACTGGTCTCATGGATAAAATAAACGATTAGCCTAAGAAGGTGAATCGTTCTTTGCAGAAACTCATAAATGAGGGTTTGCAGAATGAATGGGAAACCTAAATGGAAGGATCTTCTGACGGTGAAAAGAAAACAAGCTAATGGAAAACAACATTATAACTAATACATTTTCCGTAAAGATTATAGAGATATACTAATGATTTACAATATGCATGCCTACTTGTTTGAATCCGTTGTCAAACCGTCACTGAAGCATCGAGAGTTTTGCTTGATTAGCCTTAAAGAGATTTGCACTCACGAGAAGTTATTTAGAGCTGCTTCATATTCTCTGAATCTCACAATTGAAAGGTGGTCTGATATGATCCCACGAGAAAAAAATATATATACCGATAAATACCCAAGGCTGAATCTCCTAGAAGGATAGTGACCCGCGAAAAGAGGCCTCTCACTCTCCACTCGAAATTTTCCCTCATTCCAAGTCCTAGCTCTTTGGAGCAAAAAGGAAAGACCTAGCTCTTTTGAGCAAAAGGGAAAGACCTAGCTCTTTGGAGCAAAAGGGAAAGACCTAGCTCTTTGGAGCAAAAGGGAAAGACCTAGCTCTTTGGAGCAAAAGGGAACAATCAGTTGACAGCAACACTCTCGTTGAGTCATGAGTTTGTTCCAAAGTCTATGTCGGCAGCAGCGCATCATAATCACCAGGACCTCCCATGTCCCGAGACGCTAGATGTAAGAAAGCGCCTTAGGACAGCGCAAAAACTCATCTTATTCGCAGCAATTTTTCAGTCACGTCAGTCCATTGCACACTCTGTCCCTACCTCCACACTGATATCTCTTCTCCCTAGAACTTGCTTCACGCCATTCATTCCCATTACCTTCGGTCACCCATTTATATCCCGTTTCAAAAACATTTTCAATAATGTACCATCATGTATCCTCACAATGTGACCGACCCTCCTTAGAACACGTGAACTAACTCATTCGTTCAACTTCCTCACCATCCACGTTTTAAATTGAACCACGTCATTATTGATCCCATCCCACAGCATCACTCCACTCCGTCCAAACTTCTCAAATATGTCAACTCGAAAACATTCTACCTGCTTCTTTCTTTCACTCTAGCCTCCACTTCTCTGCCCAGTAAATATCAGCTGGAACACCTACCCCTCCATACAACCATTTCGTTGTCTCCACAGACAAAGTCTTACAGCTCTGCACACTCCCCAGTGCCGTACAATTCGCAAACAACAACCGACTCAAGTGCCAACTCCGCCCATTTGTTTCTCGGAACTATAAACCTTGATACCCAATTCACTCGCGTTCACCTTCCTGACAACAGAATATATGTAGAAAGTAACAGTCAGGGAGACATAACTTAATATTGTCTATGCCCCATTTCCGCCATTTCCCTGGGAACCAAGCACTCTGGCACAGGATCTGCAGCGAATAGAAACACTGGACCGCACTTAAAAAATACGCCCTCTTCAAACAAACGCAGCACCCTCCACAACATTTCCCTTTCGGACCCATCGTTAGCCTATTCCAGATCCACGAAGGCCCATCTCTCATCCTTTTCCTTTCCTAGATACTCAATGACTTGTCTCACTGCAAATATTTGATCGGCCCACCCGCTGCCTCTCCTGTAGCCCCACTGTTCCATGCCAACTTTTCCTTCCGTACTGTCTTCAATCGTCTTGATTAGTATTATCCCATGCAACCTACCCGCTGCACACTACAAACTAAAACTTTATCAGTTGTTGCATGCATTTCTATCTCCTTTACCCTTCTAGAGTGGAATAATGCAAGCTCTTCGTCACTCAATCTGCCTCACGCACGACACAGAACAGAGATTTAGCAGCCTCAGCTAGCGTTCGACAACTGTTACTCCACCCTCCTCATGTTGGCGGTGTCCGTAACCATTCATTCTCAGAAAACCGATATCCTGGCATTACCAACCTCAGCAACAAAGTCTACTATGTCAGACTCAGCATTCAACAACGCTTCAGAATGTCACCATTCTTCAACAATATCCGCCCGTTTAAATCTTTTACCACGTCCGTCTTCCCGTCTTTTCTTTCCTCACACTTTTAACCTCTATATAGAATCTTTCCTTGTTTCCCTCTAAAATTTTGCCCAAACACCAACCGCAGACAGCATCAACGTCACTCGTAGCATTTTTTACCACACGTACGACCTCTTTTCTCTGCGAAATAGTTGTCATAAAACACCACCGACCTCTCCTGCAACTAAACCCCTCCTCAAGAACTCTTTGTTTTGGCGCCACAGCAAATCTAACCTCATCGTTCCAACACTCGCAACCCTTCCTCCTACACCCGCCCACACAGAACACACAATTCCATTCTTGTCACTTCTAAAACACGGCAACTATGGAAGTCTCATATTTTTTCATAAGATATCCTCCATCAAAGTCTGCTGGATCTCTTCAGCTCTGCTTGTCATAACCAATTCACTCACCTTCACCCCCTCTCGTCTATCTACGACTCTGTTGGTCTCTTTCTATCTATACAACACTCTTAATCTTCGTTCCACCAGTCGACGATCAAGTATTCCCCCACCGTTCCTCTCCACACTCGCACACCCAACAGCGCTGTAACCACCACTGCACCACAGACCCTGTTCCGTGTACAAATTTGTCAGACTCTCTCTACTCTTGTTTCTACGTGGAACACCAACTTACCTACCACATTATGTACATTTACTTCTCCAATTCTCGCATTTACGTCTACTAGTACCATCACGTTGTAAAGACCTACAAATTTCTCAATACACTTAATCAGATTAATCAATATTGCTCCCTTTCCTCCTCACTCATCTTGCTACCTGGTACACAAGCACTCACAAACGACCATATCCTATAGCTCCCTCACTTTACCTTCACCCACAACGATCTAGAGGACACTGTCTTTCACACCGATTCTGTATTTGATCACTGAGCAACAACAACACAACGTCGTATCCAACCTTCCTCTACTCCAAACTTCCATTTACTTACCACAACAAACTAATATTTGCCCTTACCGTTCAACTTTGTCCCACTCGGGGCCAGCACATGAAACTCCATCCTGACAAACATCTCACCAATGTCTCTCCTCTTTATTTGATCCATTCTATAAGTGCGCACATTTCGGGACCCTATGAATAGGGTTCGGAAAGATTTGGGCCTCTCCTCCCTCCGCTCGTCTTGCCGTCATAGAGAGATGAATCCTCCCCGCTCCACCCCTACATATCGCCTCTTACAACACGTAAACGGTACGGATGTAATTCTACATACTCCTGCTGCGGAGATAAATGTTGAAATACGAGCTTATTCATGAACAATGCATTATGAAATTGAAGTCATCAACAATTATTTGTCTAAGTTTAGGGAAGCATATACTAATCCGATGAGATCACACACCTCAGCCGATGGTATCCTCTTTCGGAAGAACCAGCAATGGTTGTCAGCAAATGGTTATATTTCCGAACGGTTATTAAATGTAAATATCACCCTTTCCGAAAGCAAAATGTATTTCGTATAATTTCATACTGACATACAAAAAATATCTATCAATTAGCATCCGATGCTGGATATGTCAATGCTGTTTACAGACGTCTTGTTATGATTTTCCTGCTGACGGGTACCGGATCAATGCTTGTCTATTTACCCTACACAAAATAATCGCGTTTGATGTCGAATCTGACCACACTCTTCTCTCCAAATCGTAACCTGATTGTTCGGTGTCCTTGTCATTTTTAACAATATTGAAACTGCAACGAGTAACTGGAACTTACGACACGTGCTCAGAGTTACAGTTTCCTGGCAACGGATAAAATGATTCGCTCTAGAGCTGATCCGTGAAACTTCCAACAAAAGAAATGGGGTCCTCATCTGAAAAATTATTCTGGATCCATCAGTGTATTTCTGCACGATCATAAACTTGCTTCATACGTTAATTTGCTTCACGACTATTTCTGCAGGCTGTTAGAATTACCTCTCTTCTATGCTACCAGCTGTTCGATCACACCTTTGTATGACTTCTATGAGGATCTTTGAATTATCCATATCTGGCCTACAGTGAACGGCCTGCGGTAGTGTTTTGCTGCTGTTTCTTGCCCTCGCCGGCGGCCTGCTTGAGGCGGGACAGTTATTGCTCGCCTTTGATTTTTATCGGCAAAGATGAGTATTCATCAACGCCGCCGGCAGGACATCCCAAAAACGTTATATTCGGTGTCAGAGAGACTTTCATGTATCGAAAAAGATACATTCGTGCTATTTTCTGATATGCTTATATGAAATATGATAGGCAAAAGAACAATGCCGTCCAGAGTTAATGAGAGCCTTCTCACAAAAAAAAAATGTCATGTGTTATTTAAGTCATCAACTCTCATCTGGTGAACGTAATATTGTCACTTGTGACAGTCTCTGTGATTAATTGTCTACTGAATGGTTGATTAATTTATCGGAGCTGCTCATAATGGTAATGACTTTTTGTTGGACATAATACAAAGAATCACAAAATTAAAACAAGAAATTAGTTACAGACAAAATCATTTACGCGGGAAGAGAACACATCATATGCGTACTTTTGAGAATCGCGCACCTCGATAATAAATATAACTGACAAGCCTTATAAGCTCCCAGTCCACTTGTTTGGCTCACAGTGCATTGTTCTTGGTGCATTTTATCGCCTTAATAATAAGTCCTACTTAGCAGGGTCCTGCGTGCCCGAGCCCCGCTCGGCCAAGCACGGAATTATTTGCCATCGACCGCGTACGCCAGGACGGACAGAATCTGGGCCATGACAGTCCTTCCAAATTATTTTATTTGAGTCATTAAAGTTACCCTTGGCGAGGACATTTACTCTGGGTTAATTATTTGTGACGATCCAATGCAATGCAGAATCAGGTAACAATGATTTGCTTGATTTGTAAGACAGCGTCAAATGGAAGGATTAATTGTCTTCAATGTCGTGTTATACTGTCATCTTGAATTGCAACCCGTCCATTACAGCTGTTCATATATATTTTCCTTGCATTAAAGTACACACATTTTCATGATAACTAACAGACCATAAATTTTGTGAACCATATTCCACTGATTCGAATACCATTTCCTTGGCTGGGCTGCTGCACTATTTGCTTACGATCGGATTCTAGCTGTCTCGGCACTTTTCAAGGCCTCTTTTGAAATGTCAAAGGGCAATCAGAAATATATATCTTCGTTTTGAAAACTGTTTTTGTGTACGATAAATAAGCAAACAAAGTGTGCCATCGTGGTGTTTCAATGAGGTTCTCACATATTAAATATTTACACAGATTCATATATTTCACATTACAGTGACTACTTCTTGCTTGTACACAAATGTTCTTGACGAAATTGATACCTATTTTCATTGTTCCACCGACACTATCCCCAAGGTGATGACCTACCTGAAGAAATGTTACCGCTAAATAAAACTCTAATAGTGTTTGAAAAAATCAAGATATTAATACATTCCTCGAAGCTGCGTTAACATTGAAATTTTCCTAAAATTATGATAGTCTCGACTACTACGAGATGTTCAAAATTTACTTTTTTTAACTTAATACGTGCTTTTTGAAATCATGTGTCAAATAAATTGTGATTAAGAAAACATGGGTCAGAATAAATAATGAAATCCGCCTTTTTTCTCCGAATATATATACCTTGGGGAAGAATAGAATTAGCAGTTATGTTAGCGAATCGGTAACTTTTCTTAGTTTGTTGCACCACATCTGCTCCGATATATAAATGAACGCTGTTCTACAGCTGGAAAATGCAGCGGTTCAAGCTTAAGGGAGTTTAAACGAGGATCAATGAACGTTGTTTTACAGCTGATAAATGCTACAGTTTCTGCATAAGGGAGTTTGAACGAGGATTTGGAGTTCTCTTTACACCATTTAAAAAAGTTATACAACGATGTGTTTGATATCTATCTATGTGATGTCAATATTTCAAAATAAAAATTACCGAGACTAGTTTAACACACGGACCCATGAGAGGGAAGCATCAGTTAGAGAACCTGTAAATCATGATTCCACTACTTACCTCAATCATTTTCTATACGAAAACAATCGGTAATACCAACAAAAAAATAGTATTTTGCCACAAAATGTTCATTGCCATTCTTACATGATTCAAATTATTCGAACAAATGCAGATCGTATTTTTTAACCGGTTCCATTTTCAACGACGGTTGTGATTGAGTGTCCTTGCGCGCTCCTGTACAACACAGATCATCTGTCAGATGAGGCTTGCTTCCATCAATCATGATGGAGCTGTGAACAAGACCAGTACAGATGTTGGACAGGCAGCAATAGCAACATAGTTTACCATTGCTTGGTGGAAGGATCACTAAATGGTGAAGCATCGGTGCATCCAGAGTTGTTGCACTAAATTTTTTCAAGACAAACGGCGATCCTCAGCGGCCGTTGATGATGACCGTTACGTTAAAAAAGTTTATAATTTCAGTCATGTATTGGATGCGGTCGGGAAGAATGATCATTGGTTGCCACGAGACATGTCACATCATAAGACCGTACATGCCCTCATTACGGAATCAGTTCCAAATAAAACTCATTTCACTATCTGGGGTTGCCGACTAGGGAGACAGATTTCAAGGTTTTCCTTCTCAGATTTTTTTCATGTTCGTTTGTTTGGAAAGTAGTGTTTACGGCCACTTCATTTCTGAAAGTAAACATTTGACACAAATAATTGGCTCATCGAGATGATGTCCTAGTAATAGTTGTCATGGGAACCAAGGTAGGATAATTAATGCATCCGATGCATTTGGACTCACTTCTTGAGGGCTCTTGACAAAATTTTGAAGCTGGAGAAAAACGAAAATTTCCTACTCGTAGCGGAGGACAGATTTTTAGAGAATAAATAAATGTTAATAATGGAATTTTTACTGAGTACCCTACAAATACACAATGTTACTATCCTTCGCAGTTGTTCACTACCTAAAGCTACCCCATCTTTCCGCCTCGTTCTTTCTTTCGCGGGTGTTTGTTGCTCCAAACGCCCACTGCTTCCGGCTCCGTCCTTCTCTTCGTAGGTGTTTGGTACTCCAAATGCCGGCCCTTCTCCTTCCTGACCCCCTCTTCTCTGCTGTTTGCGCAGCTGCTCCATTCCAGGCCGACAGCGTCCGCGGAACAATCTTTTGTGTAGGGGTCTTCCTAATTAGCCTGTTTAAGATGTCGTTTTGCGGCGCCTGCACTCGACGATGGGACCTTCCTTCTCAGCATATAAAACACCTGCTTTATTCAGTAACAAAAGGAATAGGACTGCTGAAATCACCTTATGAGCACCACATTCTGAGGAGGTGCTTTGATGCTGTTGGAAAACATTGGAGGATCTGCTAACAGATAGCATACACGCGTAAGGCACGTTCTGAGGAGGTGCTTTGATGCTGTTGGAAAACAATGCAGAATCTGCTAACAGATAGCATACACGCGTAATTTAAAATAAGAATGTGACAGCATTAACATTCCTGTTCCTGGCAACTGAAATCCTACGAACGCAGAGTGAAACTAGCTAGAAAACATTCATTTAGATTCTCATGGTTTATACATGACAGTTTATAAATACAAATAATTTTAGGACCGGTTAATGAGGTGTAAAGATTTATTTATAATGAATAAATTCGTTGCCCACACAATATGAACATATCACGATAGGTTGCTAGAACAGCACGACTAAGCAAGAATACGAGTGTATACGTTACACGTGAACCTCTGTCAATAAAAGGGTAATTGAGTATGTCCAATCCATAGTTCTAACGAAACATCTATTGAAGGACTCACTTCCAAACTAGGAAGACGTAACAAATTTGACTATCTTAAAATGAAAGAACGGCTAATCGTGAATTTGGCAATTACAGGTATTGGAAGAATAATGTAACGAAACTAGTGTTCATATAAGCTTAAGGGGCCCGAGGACTGTCATTTATAAGTGCAGGGATATCTGGCTAAAAGGAGCTCAGTTCTTGGCCAATTCGGAAAGCAAAGACAACGCTTAGCAAACACGTCTAGTGGATCAAAGGAAACCAAATTAGGTGTTTGGTAGGAATGGAACTATTGAGGCAAAACCCACGAGCGAACTTGAACCATTTGAAGAAGACTTGGTTCGATTGTTTCAGATGAGAATGAGGGTATTTTGAGCCATTTGAAGAAGACTTGGCCTCGATTGCTTCAGATGAAAATGAGGGCATCTTGAGCCATTTGAAGAAGACTTGGCCTTGATTGTTGCAAATGAGAATGAGGGCATCTTGAGCCATTTGAAGAAGACTTGGCCTTGATTGTTGCAAATGAGAATGAGGGCATCTTGAGCCATTTGAAGAAAACTTGGCCTCGATTGTTGCAGATGAGAATGAGGGCATCTTGAGCCTTTTGAAGAAGACTTGGCCTCGATTGTTTCAGATGAGAATGAGGGTATCTTGAGCTATTTAAAGAAGAATTGGCCTCGATTGTTGCAGATGAGAATGAGGGCATCTTGAGAAATTTGGAGAAGACCTGGCCTCGATTGTTTCAGATGAGAATGAGGGTATCTTGAGCTATTTAAAGAAGAATTGGCCTCGATTGTTGCAGATGAGAATGAGGGCATCTTGAGCAATTTGGAGAAGACCTGGCCTCGATTGTTTCAGATGCGAATGAGGGCTTCTTGAGC
>SDVV010042364.1:0-10350 GCA_016164225.1 Gammarus roeselii | reverse complement strand
ATATATGTACTGGAGAACAGGCTATTGGATAAATTCCGAAGAACAGAGAAATGAGGAAATAATGACAAATGCCAACAAAAGGACTTTGGAGGGAATAAACAAGAATCAAAGCCGGAAGACAAGCTAATGGGGAATTGAACAAGGATAAACGTCGGAGAACAAACTGATGGGAAGGCAAACATGAGTAAAAGCTGGAGAAGAGTCTGATGAGGGAAACAAGAGTGTGTCACTGGAGGTGAGTGTGTGGTTACACTTAAAGGTGAACATCAACGCAATTCTAGCCTGCAGACGCTATGGATTATCATGTGAAAATGTTCGTTAATTAGAGATGTGGCGGCGTCTGGATTTAAAGGTGATGTGGTGGCGTCTGGTGTCAGAGGACACATCCGAGGTTGTGTTCAACACCTGAAATTGAGTAAACTGTATTCATACTGACTACGTTCAGTTGACTTAGATAAAGAGCAGTTAACCAACTCATAACAGACAATAAATTTACATGTAATCGAAGCGCACGGTAATATGCTAAATTAAATCAAAGGTCAAATCGCTTTTTTTTCAGATGCTACAATTTTATTGGCAAATATTTGTCAATGACACACGAAGCCACGTAGGGGCTTAGATACATGCAGCTCATGACAAATCCAGACTGATACTAGAAAGCATCCTTTCACTCATTGTCCCGAATCCCTAACATGGGATCCCATGATTCTTATAGATTTATTGGATGAAGTATAATCGCAGAGAAGACTGACGGTGTACGCACAAAACTTCATCCGATAATATAAAAACTTGAAAAGAGTGCGATTTCTTGAAAATTACCCTTAAAGAGAAGTGATTTAACCAGTCAGGTCGTGGTTGATATTCCCGTACCTTCAGTTAAGGTGATCGCGATGGATGAGCAGTAAATAAACGCGTCGACCGCGGGCAGCTACTTAAGAAAGATTTCACCTTAACGGGATTTCACTTTAAAGATTTCACTGCAATCATCCCAGGAATGTAATTGGACGGATGACCTATTGAATTCTGATGACACACTGATATACTAACTGATTAAAAATAAATGAAAGAAATAGCTTGCCTGGTCAGACCCTGCTCATTCCTTTAGTGACAGACTATTAAGGGCAAGACTCACCTTCGTCCTGGCCAGACGCTGCTCCATGCTGTGGTGGCAGAACTTTTAAGACAACACTCACCCACTTCCTGGCCAGACGCTGCTCCATGCTGTGATGGCAGGACTTCAAGGACAACACTCACCCTCTTCCTGGCCAGACGCTGCTCCATGCTGTGGTGGCAGGACTTTTAAGACAACACTCACCCTCTTCCTGGCCAGACGCTGCTCCATGCTGTGGTGGCAGGACTTTTAAGACAACACTCACCCTCTTCCTGGCCAGACGCTGCTCCATGCTGTGGTGGCAAGACACCAAACAGTCCCAGAGTGTGGGGGGCGGAGGGTTGCTGTGTCGCAGGAGGTCCTGAGTCATGTCGAGGCGTGATGCCCCCAGTGCCAGGCTGCCGAGGGTCTCGTGGAGAGGAGGACCTTCCTGCAGCAACGTTGACGAGGAGAGTTGGTGCGGCCCCGGCCTGAGGGAACCAGAGTGTTGGAACCAGAAACTGTTGGAACGTGAGTGCTGGACTAGAGAAACTAGCGACTGTGGGAACGAGTGTATTGGGAGTAGAAACTATGAGAACTACAGTATTAGGACCAAAGAATGAGGGAACGAGAGTATTGGGAGTAGAGACTATGAGAACGACAATATTAGGACCAAAGAATGAGGGAACGAGAGTATTGGGTGTAGAGTCTATGAAAACGATAGCATTAGGACCAAAGACTTAGGGAAAGAGAGTATTGGGAGTAGAGACTATGAGAACGATAGTATTAGGACCAAAGACTGAGGGAAAGAGAGTATTGGGAGTAGAGACTATGAGAACGATAGGATTAGGACCAAAGACTGTGGGAACGAGAGTATTGGGAGTAGAGACTATGAGAACGATGGTATTAGGACCAAAGACTGTGGGAAAGAGATTATTGGGAGTAGAGACTATGAGAACGATAGTAGTAGGACCAAAGACTGTGGGAAAGAGAGTATTGGGAGTTGAGAGTAATGGAACGATAGTATTAGGACCAAAGACTGTGGGAACGAGAGTATTGGGAGTAGAAACTATGTGAACGATAGTATTTGAACCAAAGACTGTGGGAACGAAAGTAATCAGACCAGAAACTGATGACACGAGAGCGTTGAGACCAGAGGCTGTGAGAAATGACAGTGTTGGACCAGCGGGGAGGTGAGCGATGGGACCTGATACTGAGGGAACGAAATTGTTGGAACCAGAGACAGCTGAAACGAGAATGTTTAGACACTGAGGGGAGACTGAAGCAACGAGAATATCGTGACCAGAGACTTGGGGGGCGAGAAAAGATTTCGCTACTAGGAAACCGAGTGTTGGGTCATAAACCGAGAGAACGAGGACGTTGTGGCCAGATAGACTGAGGTAATAAGAGCGTTGGGACCAGCGACTGGGAAACGAGAGCATTGAGACCAGAGACTAGAGAGTGAGAGCATTAAGGCCAGTGGGAACGAGAGTGTTAGTACCAGGAACTAAGGGAACGAGAGCGCTGATACCAGTAACTTAGAGAATGAAAGCATTGGGACCAGCGACTGGTGGAACAAGAGTTTGTTTGGCCACATTCTCGTTGCTGGACATCAGTCATATGCTGGTATGCCATCACGATAGCATCATTTCTGTTGTCTGTTCCAATGTGCATAATGCTGCATTTTTCAATGGTAAAGCTAATTTTCTACTTATCTGACTAGTCCACTAGTTTATTAGTATTACTTTGGATAGTTATCAGATCCCACCCACAATCCGCTTTGTGTCCAAGTTCAGTGTCGTCGAGAAATTTGTCGAGATCATCTACATGGAATAGAAAGAGAAGAGGCCTAAGAACACGGGCGTCATTCTGCTGATGTTTTATTTGTAACCGAGTTTGTAACAGTTAATCATACCATTGATTGGTCGGTTTACCAATCGTCTCGCCCAGACAGATAATGCTCAAATACACAAGTATTTGAAGGACAAAGAACAATGCGCAGCTGTTTCCACAGCGGCGTCTGTTTAGTGGTGTGTCGGACGAGGAGAGTCTTTTGTAAGACTTGCATCGTATTAATAGAGCAAACTTCGAGCTCGGTACACTAAGCTTCTAAGTTGGGCTAAATTAGACAAGTTGCCGAGAAATTTTTGTTACAGCGACGAAACACCCCAGAGTTAGCAGAGGAACGTTGAGTGGAGGGGCGGAGAACTGATGATACACTGGCAACTACATGGGGAGGAGAGGGTGCTGTGGAGAGGGGAAATTGAGAGTGACGGCAGTTGAGGAGATGGTGAGACTAGAGGAGGGGGAGACACGTGGGGAACTGGATTGGTAAGTAGAGAGTACACGACATGATGAGGTTGGGCGAACGAGAGGAGGCACAGTCTGCCTCTAAGCACCTCAGTCTATCTCTATGCACCACAGTCTGCCTCTAAGCACCACAGCCTGCCTTTAAGCACCACAGTCTGCCTCTAAGCACATGTCTGCCTCTAAGACCCAGTCTGCCTCGAAGCACCACAGTCTACCTCTAAGCCCCTCAGTCTGCCTCTAGCATTAGTCGGCCTCTAAGCAACTCAGTCTGCCTCTAAGCACCACAGTCTGCCTCTAAGCACCTCAGTCTGCCTAAGCACCACAATCTGCCTCTAAGCACTTCATTCTGCCTCTAAGCACCACCCTGACCTGACGTGCTGCCCTAGCTCTCATTAGGAAGAAGAACTAGTGTCGAAAGAAATAGAAAATCAAAAAGTATAAATTCTGTTTATATAAAGTGCTATATAAATTTCTCCCCATTGGCGATACTGTTAATAGTGACAATGTGATTATTAGTGATTGCTATTAGCGTTATTGTTTTATTGCTGTTAGAATTGATCAGTGTTGTCACAAAATTTGATACATAGTTTTTTCATACATATATAGACACCAATGAGAAATTGTCAAGTACACAGTGGTAACCATCAAACCTAACCAAAATACCTTAACAGCCACTGTTCAATCTAAATTACACGAATTGAAAATAAAGTGTGTTAATATGCAATTATACTCCTACCATCACCAAGCAAGTGTACAAATAGCTGCCCAACTGGAGCATTGGAGCATTTGACTGGAGCGGAACGAGAAAAAGACTTCCTGGACTGATAACGAGGCAGGCCCAACACAAACCTCTCTCCCTGCCCTCCCGCATCCTCCACTTCCTCCGTCCAGGCAACTTTACGTCAGTGTCAGGACACGAAAATGCGTCGGTCATTTCTATGCATCAGCTGCAACAAAACATTCTTTGCAGTACATTTAAATGGGGATTCTGACATGGACAAGAACAGAAACTGTATCCACTGTCTTGCAAATATTGCAGCAGAGGCGAAATACGTGAATTATGAACGTCACATTGCAACGCTGGAGAAGACCATAAACATAATGTCGAGGCAGCTGTGAGAGCTGAAATTAAATTTGTCTGTATATACTGCTGGTAGGAGCACCAACCAGGCTTACCCACATTCCTCAGTGGAAACCCCTCCACGCCCATCACCTTCTTCCCCACTAATTACCTACAAGCTACCTCTTGCCGACCACCCCCTCCTTTCACCTCCCTTTGCCACCCCCTATGACCTCCCGCTGCCCACCCACTTCTTTTACCTCCCACTGCCTACGCCCTCTTTCTCAGTGAACATCACCCAAGCAACTCCTCGTCGACCCCCTCTGCTAACCTACTTCATCCCATGACCTACGCGGACATGCTCTAGGCAACTATAAACAGCTGAAGAGTGGCCGTTACAAGTGGGGAAATGACAGCCAGCAGAGAAATGGCTGGTTACGGGCCAGTGACTGAAACTATAGAGGAGGGAGACTACGCCACAACACAACGGAAAGTGCAGTCAAAAGTAAAAACTCGTACGATCCACTAGAACAAGAAGAAATTGGTTCTGCTTGCTTTCTCGTTGGCGACAGTACAGTGAAGCACCAAAACAGGGCGTAGAAACAGTGGAAGCCGAATAGGAAAGTGCTCTGTCGTCCTCGTGCCACTGTGCAAACCCTCACTAACAAAGTAAAAAAACTGAGCACCAAAAAGGACGACCTCATTATGGTTCAAGTAGGTTTAGGGAAAGTACAAGTTAATACGCCTCACCAACTATTACGTTCAGAAGCGCTACGTGATAAATATAAAACAATTATGAGAGCGGTAAAAAACAAAACCAGCAACAATGGTATTATTACCGGCATTTTGCCTGCGATGGACGTCGAAAATAAGATACGGGACAGGATTAAGTTTATCAATCGCGCTGTGAAAAAGATAGCCAACGAAGAAGGACTATGCTACGTAAAGACTGAACCTGTATTTGAATGAAACCTTGAACTATTCCAGCGTGATGGACGACATCTCAATGCGCTCGGAAAAACGCAGTTTGGCATCCTAGTCAGTAAAGCAGCTGAAACGTTTCGCAGCAAGAAACGGTCCATGATGAGCACAGGAAGAGGATCGAGAAACAACGTCACCCAAGAAACGAACGGAAACATCTAACAAGAGATCAAAATGAGCAAAATCAGGTGCAAGAATTCGTGCAGCTACCGAGGCAAACAACCAAGAAATGAGCTGGGTCACGTAGCAGATGCAACTACGGTAGTGAATCGAGCTTCTCACGGTGCAGCTCAACAGAAGACATGTCATCCAAAAAATAATAGGATAGAAAAATAAAAGTTCTACTGGAAATTTATAGTCACTAATGCCCAAAATGAATCTTCTTCAAGTTATAGTGAAAGCGAACATATAAAACAATCGTGGCTGGACATGAACGACTGGAATCTCCAAGCAGAAATAGAACTTTAAGGACTCAGGACCTTCAGTGTAGACAAACCTTCTCCAAGCAAGAGTAGAGGAGGGTCAGTGCTTTATGTCAAAGAAACCCTTTGTCCAATACTTCTCAGAGCAATAGCAACAACATCTTATGAGGTAATCCAGGTCGACATTATGCCCTCTTATGGGATAATATTGAAAATTGTACAAACATACCAAAATCCATGAATAACAGTGAGCGAAGAAGACGTTCCCTTTGAAGAATTGGACAATATAATTTTTTCATCCGCTGAAAGTATCTTGATGGGGGATTTTAACCCACCTGACATCAATTGGACAACACTGGAAGCTGCATTACGGGGCGGCAGGTTGATACAACTCGTCAATAATAACAACTGAAAACAGTATGTGGAAGAACCAACCAGAGGGCCTAATATCTTGGACCTTGTTCTATCGGCTGAAGAACAACTATTTGAACAGGCAACAGTTGAGAAAAAAATAGGTTATCACCATACAATTGAATACCAAATCACAGCAAGCCGAACAATGCGAGAATCAGCAAGGTATAACTACAAATTTTCGGAGAGCTAATTTTGAAAGCTTAAAGGACGAAATCACAAACATAGACTTCGAGTATCAGTTCGATGGAAGGACCCCTGATGAATGCTTTGCTTATCTTAGAGATAGGGTGGTGCAAACCAGCAAGCGACACATTCTGGAGAGAAAAGTACAGATAAACAATCCCTCATCGCTGAATAATGAAGTTCAAGAAGCAATTGCTAGTCGACAAACATTGTACCAAATTCACAAAACCAATCCAACACCGGAGTCAGAACAAGCGCATGAGCGAGCTGGTAGAAGAACGAAAAGAGTGGTCAGAAGCGTCAAGAGAAATAAGGAAAAAAATGTTGCTAAATCGGCTAAGCCAAATCCAAAAGGATTCTATGCATATGTGAATGAGAGACGTGTTGTTCGTGACATCATTGGCTCTCTGCGAAAAAGTGCAGGTGATCTAAAATCCTCCGATGCCTACATGTCTATAATACCCAACGACTACTTTGTAAGCGTCTTCACAGATGAGAATTCTAATAATATTCCAGAAGTCGAACTGCTTGTAGAAGTGCAACCGTTGGAAAATATCAACTTTCCTGTTGGCGAAGTAGAGGAACAACTCAGCAAACTTAATATTTACAAATCTACAGGACCAGATGACCTGCATCCGGGAGTGTTACGGAACCTCTCCGAAATCATAAGTGGCCCACTGACAGAGATCTTTAACAGGTAGTCTGCTACTGTACTACTGGAATTATTCTAGAAGACTGGAAAACCGCAAACATCACAGCCATATTCAAGAAAGGTAGTAGGAAAGAGCCAGGAAATTATAGACCAATAAGTCTAACATCTGTGGTCGACAAAACCTGGGAAAGATTAATAAAAAGAAGCATAACATGTCACCTCGAGAGAAACCAACTCATCAATGATACCCATCATGATTTCAGAAGCAAACTGTGCTGCCTGTCCAATCTCCTGAACTTTTTTAATAAGGTCACCGAGATATACGATGAAACCAAAGCCGTTGACCTCATTTCTCTTGACTTTCAAAAAGCGTTTTATAAGGTCCCACATGAACGCCTGCTTTGAAAGATGGAGGTACTTGGCATAACTGGAAATGTGGCCAGGTGGCTTCGAAATTGGCTCACGGGCCGCAAACAACGAGTCTGTATCGGCCAAGGAAAAAGTCAGTGGGCAACGGTAACATCAGGAGTATCCTAGAGCAGTTTTCTTGGGCCCCTTCTATTTATAATCTATATAAATGATCTCGACAGCGACATCATTAGCAAGTTATCAAAATTTGCAGACGACACTGAACTCTGCCACAAAGCGGACTGTGAGCAAGATCGGATTACTATCCAAAGGGATCCCAATAAGCTTGTGTACTGGTCTGATAGGTGGCAAATGAACTTTAATTTTGAAAAATGCACTGTAATGCACATTGTATCACAAAATCAAAATTCTGATTTCGTAATGGCAGACCAGCATATGACTGAAGTAGACCATCAAAGAGACCTTGAAATATTAATCCCCAAAGATCTCAAATGGAAAAAACAAGTGGAAGCTAGCTTCAAGAATGGCAATAGAGTCCCTGGCTTTATATCCAGAAACTTCCACTGCAAGTCCAGGGACATCGGGCTTCTGTTTAAACTTCTATCGTCTGGCCTCAAATGGATTTGCAGTACAAATTTGGTTCCCACACCTAAGAGGGGACATTAACAAACTGGAACGTATTCAGCACCGAGCAAAAAAATGATTCCGAAACTGAGAAATAAGACATATCCGCAAAGACTCGACGAACCTAAACTGATATCACTTGAAAGACGACGACTTAGAGGTCAGTTAATTGAAACCTTCAAATACCTAAACGGATATACTAGAGCTAGCCCTGAGGGCCTCTTTGACCGAGACTATACATCAAAGAAAAAAGAAATAATGGCCAAAAATTGCAGTTAAAACCATTTAGAACGTCAGTGGAAGATTTTTTTTTCCAAACAAAATACCAACAATTTGGAACCGCTTATCACATGATGTGGTTAATAGCAAGAACGTTAACACATTTAAAAACCGCCTAGACGAACACTGGGAGACTAGTCCACACTTTGACTAAGCATTTGGACCTGTACCGCCCAGGTGGCGTCAACCTCCGTTGGAGCCTTCAACATCCAGCAGCCGACGAACGATGGGGACCTCATCTAGGCTGGGCTAGCTGTATTGCAAATTCAATTTTGGAATACCGCTAGTATGGACTCTTCAGACCGTTTAGGTCATGCCTACTATTACTACTACATCTACATGATGAGCTGAAGAGGTAAGTGCTAAGGAAAGGGCAGCTGAAGAGAGGCTGAGAACTAGTGGATATGATTTTGAAGGAACTGGAGAGGGAATTGGAATATAACGGAGAGGGGAATGGATGTGGGAATTGGATATGGTGAGTACAAGTAGGGAAGATACAATGGGAGCTTACGGAGATGGGTGGGTTGTAACGTACAGCGGCGGAAATGTTGATAGCTGAAGAGTGAACACTAGGGGAGTAAAAGAGGGAAAAGGATAGTAAAGGACAGCTGATGAGTTGACGGGTACTCGATGAGAGTCGGGTGCTGCAGAGTCATCAGAAGGACCGAAGATACATTGTCCTGGGAGCGAAAGCAAATACACCAAGGTACCCAAATATTCCCTTGTTGACAGGTGGGCAAAAAACACCCAACTAGTAACAGAGGCAAAAGTCTGAGAGTTTTGCATGATCTCAATATTAATTTGAAACATCATTTATAGAAAATGGCTCGGGACTGAATGTGACATTCCGTCCAGGGCATTCGATAACCGAACCAAAAACTAACTCGATTTTCATCGAGGCCTCATGTAATCAATGCTCTGGTCTACGAGGACATCGAGGCCTCTTGTAACCAATGCTCTGGTCTTCGAGGACATCGAGGCCTCTTGTAATCAATGCTCTGGTCTTCGATGACATCGAAGCCTCTTGTAATCAATGCTCTGGTCTTCGATGACATCGAGGCCTCTTGTAATCAATGCTCTGGTCTTCGAGAGCATCGAGGCCTCTTGTAATCAATGCTCTGGTAATTTTTCATTCAAACTACTGCCCGACCAAGTAGGGATTTTACCGTAGCAGACTACTCATAAACGATCTTAATTTTGCAACTCATCTTTGAATTGATACCGTTTCCGGACCTCGCTTACCTATACTTTTCGTTGAATAACATTTAAAAACTTGATTAATTTGGAAACGATCAATCACCATATTCGATCGCCAGTAACATTGCACGAACTTATTTAATATCCGTTTGAATCTATTGTTCATAACTGTGAGAAGAAACAAGTTTCCACGACAATATCACTATCCTGATGACATAAGAACAACCGCTCTGGCAACGTGCCAGGGGGCCATAATCGATCAGTTGCCCATAAAGACAACGCTTTATCTTAGAAAAATTCTGATTGTGTAGAATGATTCAGCTGAAAGTCAGGATTCTTAGAAGTTATTGGTTTTGAATGATACAACTGAATGTCAGAGTTCTGAGAAGATACTGTCTGTGACTGATTATTATTAACTTTTATTAAATCATCTATCCCCATCGTCTAGCAATGGGTTTTTCAGTCTTAGGTTTAACACATACAACATAATTTTCAGATGCACTATTTGAATTAGCAAAATGAGAGATTGAAGTGAATTCGTGACAGCTCGTCTCCTGTCAGTGGCTGGCTTGGACTTCATGTCGTATATTTCATAATTCATAGTTCATAATAAATCCTTTTGATAATCATATGAACTATGGTAATGGTAATGGGATTGAAAAAATCCAAAATGAATTCATCACAGCTCATCTCTAGTGGACGGCCGACTCGTACTTCACGGAACAAGATAGATATAGTTCACAGTATAACACCATGCATCACATACGCA
>SDVV010042363.1:0-10350 GCA_016164225.1 Gammarus roeselii | reverse complement strand
GCTTTACCTGTAATTACACGACAGATAACATCAGCTGACTCACAGAGCTTTACCTGTTATTACACGACAGATAACATCAGCTGACTCACAGAGCTTTAACTGTAATTACACGACAGATAACATCAGCTGACTCACAGAGCTTTAACTGTAATTACACGACAGATAACATCAGCTGACTCACAGAGCCTTACCTGTTATTACACGACAGATAACATCAGCTGACTCACAGAGATTTACCTGTTATTACACGACAGATAACATCAGCTGACTCACAGAGCTTTACCTGTTATTACACGACAGATAACATCAGCTGACTCACAGAGCTTTACCTGTAATTACACGACAGATAACATCAGCTGACTCATAGAGCTTAAACTGTAACTACACGACAGATATATGCTACAGTAACAAGGAAAAGAGCTACACGTCCCGGTGTCGCAGTGTAAAATACTAATCACAGTTGCTGTATCCAAACACAGTTGCATCACAATACCTCATTTCATTTAGCGTGTTAGGGAGTACGGTAAATGGTACAATGCACTTTTGCATCAAATGTAGCTTTCAGAGCCAATATCCGACTAAGCAAAAAGTACTTCTGTCTGTAATACATTGCAAGCAAAATTAGGAACATTTTACTATTCCCCGGTATGCCGCCAGTTTGAAAGATTAGAAAAATCGTCAAACATTGATTAGTGACAGGCTCAATAACACGTTTTCTATCTGATACTCAGAGATACAGGTAAAGATGTGAGGTAGGGGTGGCTCACCTACCTCACTTCCTCTTATGCCCTAGAGCGATGAAAGGTCCGGCCAAGTGCCTACACCACACAATTTGGGTCAGGAGTGACTGGTGTATAGTAGTATTTATACAGGGGCCTCGGTTGATCTAAATTCTAGTAGAATGACGAAGTGGTTGCTACGAAACAGGCGATCTGAGGGAGAGAAGAGGCAATTTATGAACAAAAACTTTCTAACAAACCAAAGTAAGGAGGGCGAATCGATGCAAGCGTTTCAATATTGACGTGGCGAGACCATTGCACCTAATGACGTGGTGAGACTATTGCACCTAATGACGTGGCGAGACTATTGCACCTAATGACGTGGCGAGACTATCGCACCTAATGACGTGGCGAGACTATTGCACCTAATGACGTGGCGAGACTATTGCACCTAATGACGTGGCGAGACTATTGCACCTAAGGACGTGGCGAGACTATCGCACCTAATGACGTGGCGAGACTATTGCACCTAATGACGTGGCGAGACTATTGCACCTAATAAAAACTAACTTTGAACACTTTGCTATAAATTTTTATTTAAAACACAATGCTGAATAATCTGCGTGTCGCTATATAAATTGTGAGAAGTTTCTGATAAAATGATTCAAAACTAAATAGAATATTTGTTTTCATTGGGAAACGGATTTTGAAATCATAGCACTGCACGAGTGTCATCACCAGTCCGCAGCATGCACTGGAATAAGAATCCGTTTCCCCACTGCGAGGGGAGGGGGGGGGGCAGTTTGCGGCCAACCATTTAAATTATATCTGAGAAACATAGAAGGTCTCCTGCCGCGACAACACAAACACCCTGCGTGGTTTTTGTTGGAATTCGTCCTAGGATAAAATGCCTTAGCCCTCGTCTACGCCGAGTCCCGTTTCAGGGATTGTTTCCGGGATTTGGAGGTTGAAATGGAATAGACTCATTAGATTGCAGGACTTGGAGGTTGACATGAATAAACTTATAAGATTCCGGGACTTGGAGGTTTGCATGAATAGACTTGATAGATTCCGGGACTTGGAAGTTTGCATGAATAGACTTGATAGATTCCGGGACTTGGAGGTTGACATGAAAATACTTATTAGATTCAAAACAGACAGAGAGGAGTTGTGTCGAAGAACAATTTTTGTCTTTCACAGATGTACTATGAACGCCTGAATTAGGATATTTTCGTGTTTTGTTTGCGATATCTCTGCATGGAGATTGTGGGTTTGTAAGCAATCATATGCATACGGCAGTTTCCTATATACCTTGAGGAAGCGGTTATATATCTTTATATGCGGTTATATGTATATACATACTAAAAATAAAACGACCAAAAACGCAGTTCTGACGTCGAAGTACAAGCATTGCATATCAAACAAGTCAATATTGTTCTGGTGAATTCATACACACCACATGTACGTGAATCAAAACATTTGTTGCCTCGCATAGAGGAACATGGACAGTTTATTGGAGTCAGGGCAAGCCCCGCTTTCTGAGATAGTGGTTGAATGTCGTTTAAATTTCTCCAACGTTAACTGGTCCTCTGACACCATGTATGGGGGCGCATCGCTGGATCGTCAGCTAGCCGATTAGCTCTTTGAATTCATGGTGCTGTGTGTCCATTGTTCAAGAACTTGATCGACGTCCTTACTCGGAGTAATAATATTGTGGACGCTCTGCTCACAAAACAATGACGAATTCGCCCTGAGTTATATGTCAGACAATATCAAGTTTTTTAACAATAAACTCCTAACTATTTCTACCAATAGTAAGCCATCTCACCCACGCACTAAATTGGCCTTTGACAAGCTAAACTTCCACAGCGACAGCATTGACTGACGGCAGGTAAAAAGACTGCCCGCTCATGTTGACTGCGCGGGAGACATGGCATTCAAGCCGGGGACCGCCGGTATAAATGATTACTAGCCAAGGTATTTAAAGTTTGCTATCTCTTCATACTTTTCCTTAGTTTGTCACGTAAAAAAAATACTATACCGCGGGGCCCATAAAATTTTGACGAGGAAGAGAAGAATACTTCACATAAAAAGTCACTGTCTGCTTGAATCCAAATATTGCAAAGAATCTGGAAGATAAAGTGAACCAAACTGAAGTTTAACCGAAACTGTCTTACGATAAACGCAATGAGGAGGAGGCAGCTGTTCGTGCTAAAATAACAGTATTTCATCAAAAATGTCAGGAAAAGGTCAACAGTGAAAGCTTCAGAACGCCCTGTCATCAATGACACTTGAGATGTCCTCTGTTATCCACATTTGTTGTCAAACTGTTGCGCAAACAATACGACACAGTCTACAGTGAGCTCTGAACATCATTTTATGATTAATGACAGAAAATCATTCTTCGCCCACACTTCAGAAATGCCTCAACTATTAAATGACTTGGTCTTTTATCCTGCAAAATAACCTGTTAATATAAAGAGTTAGAAATAAATACTGTCTTGCGATCTGATCAGTTTTTTGCGATTCTCTTTAAGAACCGTGACACTGAGTTTAATTGTTCGTTTCACTATTTGTGGAAAACGTTTTATCGTGAATCTGAGATACCGCCCTTGCTACGAACTGCGAGGATCATAGCAATACATATATGTTGCACGAGATGTCGATTTCAAATTATCAACCCATTCCCTGCTCCCGTCACAACAGAAAAGTATCGGAGAAGATCTTAACCAGGAGAATTATGCGATGTTTAGAAGATAGCTCTTCCATGAACCCTGGACGATATATATTATAGAGTGTCATGTCTTGATGTCCCCAAATCCCGGGACATAGTGATTATTCTATTAGGCGCCATAAAAATACAGGTGCAATATAGATATCGGGATCTTGGTAGGGAGAAAGTCTTTGATAAAATTTATAATGGCAGTCTCCTTAACAAGGTACGTGAGTTGGGCATCGTTGGATCCACTGGTTGCTGGATTCACGCATTACTCATCGGCAGGTTCCAATCCGTCACGGAAAACTGCTGTGTTTCTTCTCCCAGTCCAGCAGCATACCACTGGGGTCGGTGATGTGGTATACCACTGGGGTCGGTGATGTGGTATACCACTGGGGTCGGTGATGTGGTATACCACTGGGGTCGGTGCTGTGGTATACCACTGGGGTCGGTGATGTGGTATACCACTGGTGTCGGTGATGTGGTATACCACTGGGGTCGGTGATGTGGTATACCACTGGGGTCGGTGCTGTGGTATACCACTGGGGTCGGTTGTGTGGTATACCACTGGGGTTGAGGCTGTTGTATAGTACATGGGTCGGTGATTTGGTATACCACAGGGGTCGGTGTTGTGGTATACCACAAGAGTCGGTGCTGTGGTATACCACTGGGGTCGGTGCTGTGGTATACCACAAGGATTGGTGCTGTGGTATACCACTAAGGTCGGTGCTGTGGTATACCACTGGGATCGGTGCAGTGGTATACCACTGGGGTCGGTTTTGCGCTATACCACTGGGGTCGGTGTTGTGTATACCATTGGGGTTGGTGCTGTGGTATACCACTGGGGTCGGTGCTGTGGTATACCAATGGGGTCGCTGCTGCGCTATACCACTGGGGTCGGTACTGTGGACTACCACAGGGGTCGGTGATGTGGTATACCACAAGGGTCGGTGCTGTGGTATACCACTGGGGTCGGTGATGTGGTACACCACTGGGGTCGGTGCTCTGGTATACCACTGGGGTCAGTGCTGTGGTATACCACTGGGGTCGGTGCTGTGGTATACCACAGGGCTCGGTGCTGCGGTATACCACTGGGGTAGGTGCTGTGGTATACCACAGGGTTCGGTGCTGTGGTATACCACTGGGGTCGGTGCTGTGGTGTACCACAAGGGTCGGTGCTGTGGTATACCACAGGGTTCGGTGCTGTGGTATACCACTGGGGTCGGTGCTGTGGTGTACCACAAGGGTCGGTGCTGTGGTATACCACAGTGGTCGGTGCTGTGGTAAACAACTGGGGTCGGTGCTCTGGTATTTTTTCTCTGATATATTTAGGAGATATCAACAACCAAGAGGCAAATTTTTATGTGAAGTTTGACTATGCAAGACCACCGAATTTGAAGAAACCATATGTGATGTTACAGCAAACTACAAACATATACGCAGTAAACATCTTTTGTCGCCCCGCTTAACGTTCGAGGATCTTTGGCTGAAGATTAATCAGTCAACCAAGAAATCAGATGGGATCGATCCCACGCGTGTTCGAGACTCGCGAATAAATTCAAATGGTCACCCTCTACCGCGCCTCAATTATTGTCTTCCCGAAACACAACTGCAAGCTTTGGAGCTCAAGGTGTGTGGAGGAGGAACAAGCGATCGAGGTCTTACGGCAAATATTCACAAGCAGGATTTCATCAGTGACTGCGTTGACTACTGCGGAAGTCTAGAGGCGTTCCGCCTCGGCACACTGGATAGATGCCGTGAGCTTCATTGGATCATACACATCTGGAAAGTCATCTGCAGCCACGACCCAAACGTGTGCGATGGTACATGTCAGGTGATGCAGATGAGACGTGGCCTGGGCTGCGAGCAGCAGGCAATAAACACGAGAGCGCTGGCCAGGGTGAAAACCCAATTAGGGCCCTGTTCTATTTATTGCACTACTTGCACCAGTCTAAGTTCCGCTCAACCCCTGCACAGCTGCGAGCAACAACATATATGACCAGCGGGCACTGCTCTGGGAAGAGGGCTGCATTTACAATATGCGCGCGTATATTATTTTGAACGATTTTTTAAATTTACTATTTCTCCAGCGCTTTGATCGTGTAGGGCCGTAACTGACTGATTCTCTTTCCCCTACTGCAGAAGGGGGACTGCTTGTAATCGTTGGCCCACGGCGCTCCGCCTTCCTGGACGATGTTTGGGCTGGATGGGGTGACCAAGCGCGGTGCGTCAGCGCGACCGCAAGACGACTCGTTATCAACCAATTACTAGGATTATCGGAACCAAAAAATTCTCCTACAAATTTGGAATTAGGTCAAGCCCAGAAAATTTACCTACACACTTAGGATTAGGACCGTCATTAAGTACGCTGTTGTCACTCTAGCCGACCCGTTAGTCACTCTCTTTGAAGTGCACTAGTGTGAGCACAATTCAGAAAACCAATCGAATTCAGTTCGGTTAAACACTTCCCCTCCCCCGGTGTATAATGTTTAAAAAACTGGGCCGGTAATCAGGGATATCAGGAATCCATTTTACATTTAACGCTAATAGGATTTAAGAAAAGAATACCACAAAACGGTGTTGTGAAATTACAGAATTGCAATCAGACAAGACTGCAAGTTATGCGATCAACAACACTCACATCGAGAAGTCGCGCCCCCGCCAATGTGAACAGACCGCAGATGTCGAAGCCAGGATCGTCTGTCAGAAGACCCTTTAGATTGTAGAGCTGAAAGGAGAGTGAAAAAAATGGGTCATCAAAAAAGGTAGGTCATGAAATATTCTCATTTGAAGATTATTTCCCTCCTTCCTGATAAAATCACAGTAAATGATAACCATCGTATACAAACAATAATGCGGTACTCAATATTGAGTGTAAACGCTCCGGGAAGTGACTATTTGTGAAGTGTACTGCGTAAATCTTACCTCGTGCCGAACTTCTTCACCTCGGATGTACCAGCTCAATTGATGTAACTGTGACATGGCCGACTCTCTCTGAAAACATTCTTGAATCAGTTATAGTTATTATTTATGTAACACTTTGACCCCTCAGCATATCTTCGCAAATAAAGCGTGATTTATGTATTCTGGAAAATAGTTTAAAACATTCATTTACCATTTTTCTGTTTCACCCCAATCGATTACACGATTTTGTCCTACGAAGAATATAAGACAATCCGAGCAACACGCCACCAGTAAGAAATACCACATATTTGTATGTGTCCTGTTTAGACAAATAAATTCATTTCTATAAGATACTGAATCTGATACGAAAGGTTGACTGTTTACAGTTCATCACAGTTTTTACTGTTATTCCAGCAGATTAAAGAGTAACCAAGAACATATATATTGAGAGAATTGGGCCCATTTTTGTAAATAAGATTACTTTCCATTCCACCACAAAATCGATGTTCATTTTTAAGCGGTTAGAAAGAAATCCACTGATACCTAATTGATGAAGTAATTCTAATACATGCCCAGATTATTTAATATAATGCATTTCCTTATGGTTTGTTTTGAGAATATAGCTTGCTTTTTTATTAGGTGAAAGAAACCTTTAAAAGTCTCGGATACCTGTGGTGGAAATACGGCACTCAAATTTAAAGATATTAGGAATTTTTTGTTTGGATTATTATTCCTGTATCTTTTTGGGGTAAGAACATCGTTAATTTATAAAGCAAAGAAACCTAGAAATGCATTACAAAATTTAACGATGGTTTTGCGGCAGAAGGAGGTCCAGAAATCACGTTAATTGACTTGAGAATCTTTATTGGGAAATAAGCAATCTTGATTTCAATTTTAATGAAAACGTAAAGGAATTCCGTGAGACAACCTCATCTGTACAACACTCGTAGTAGGGGTTTTAGGAAATTTGAATAATTGGTTCCTATAACACTGTGACAAGTTGCAATTTGTGAAACATGGATTCCTATAGCATTGTAACAAGTTGAAATATTTGAAACATGGATTCCGATAGCATTGTTACAAGTTGCAATATTTGAAACGTGGATTCCTATTGCATTGTAAAAAGTTGAAATATTTGAAACATGGATTCCGATAGCATTGTAACAAGTTGCAATATTTGAAACATGGGTTCCAATAGCACAGTAACAAGTTGCAATATTTGAAGCATTAGTCCAATAGCACTGGGACAATTTCAATTATACTCACAGCAGCAACTATTTTTTGAGGAATCAAGAACAAGAACAGTCCGGTTGACAGCGACGAGATCAGATAGAGGAAAATTTTTGCAGGGGACTCAGCGGCGGTCTCTATGTTGACTGAAGCGAAAAACAATCCTATTATGATTGTAAAAACAGTGTGAAGAAGCAATAGAGCGATGGGTAGCCCAGCATACTCTTGGAGTTGTGCTCTTAGCTTGCACGTCCTATAGATCAGTACGAAGCTCAATCGAATTACTCGAATGGTTCGAAGAATGCTTGATCAAGCTGGTCTTCGTGAACTTTCTTCCAGTTTTGGAAATTCTTCGGTACTTCCACTTCTGATCCGGATCGACTCTGTTGCTCCCATCACCGGTTCTTTACTTTCACGATTGAGTTTGTTAACTGTCACGTCTTCCTCCCGCTGGTATTCGTCGAGGCAATTTTTGAGGGAGGCGGCAATGTTGACGTATGGCACCATCAACAAGATGCTCACAGCCCAGTAGAAACCGCAATAGGCGACGTTCTCTACAAAGAAAAATGCCACGCAAATCATTTCAGGTATCACAGTTACATCATGGGATGATGCAGCAGTGTACACATGCATCATAATCAAGACGATGGTCGACAGTATCAGACACCAGAAGAGGAAAAAGGACGCGGAAAAGTTGAGCGCGGGAAGGTGGTAAACGATTTGACGCCGCTGGGTAACTGTTGTACGGGCCACACGTGTACTTTTGTCAAGGCCTTCATTAGCTTGAGTAACTTTGTTCGATTACATCTAATGCAAAGATGTAGTAAGGCAATTACCACCATCTGCTCGGCGCTGCTAAGTGTCATAGTAAGACTCAACGTTGTTCTATATTCGGACGGATTGTACACTAGGGCAAGAGCACCAAAAATTGCCAGGCACCCGAAGAAACATAAGTCCCATATCACGTAGCCGAGATACCAATTTGGCTTCATTGTAAACACCACATGCCATATGCTTTCCAGTCCAGGCTCGGATGTCATCGCAAATTCCTTCCTTTTAAAATTCAAAGTGTGCGAAAGGCCGCCATGGAGCGTAAAAAGCTCAAGAGTGATGTGCACCATCTTGTAAGGGCCATCAAGAATCAGAAAATTGTTTTTCCAGTGACGTAGAAAAGTCATCTTACTCGTATTGATGATGGACTTGACCTGTTCCTCTGAGAACGCGATGCGTCGTACTGCCTCGAGGGAAGCGCCGCACTGCGTGTATACACCAATGGTTTGCGGTCGATGTTCTACCGATACATCATCATTACAACATCTCGCTTGGTTCACTCTGTTGTTCAATCACCCACAAAAATTCATTAGAATCAATAGTCGAGGTACGTTACGACCCAGAAGGGGCAAACACTAAGGGGCAGAACACCAATATTCGGGTCAATAGACGATACGAAAATAGAGACTATTGTTGCTTCATTGATCTGCTACAATAACAGACTGGTAAATATGATCTAGTGAGAATGGAGGATAGACTTTGAGCTTCCAGTAGATGTGTTCGAACATCGCTTCTCATATTTCACCAGTTACTTGTTAAACTCAGAGAAATGTTCGATTCTTTCATTACATAAAATCTGTTGCTTCTTCAATCATTAATAACATCATAAAACTGACTTTGACGTATTCATAAATCGTTCTGCAATTGTCTGGCTGGGTTCTGCGCAAGGCTCGTTTGCAGAGAACAATTTGTTTGATTATAATATATATTCAAACATGTATTTTACGAATTCAAAGTTGGTCCCCAATGTTGTATGAGTGTTCATATCACAAAATAAATGATGTTCCACATCAGAAGCATGATCCTACAACATTCATTGTTTGACCTATACATACTTCTACGAAGAACTTGAATTTGATAAAGAAGCGAAAGGCGTAATAACGTTCAGTTTTTGCGATAGATTACATTTTAAAACTTGATGTTACCAAGAATAGGTTCAATTAGTAGGTACCTACCGTCCAATACATACACATCAATTAAGAGCAATGCTCCTGTTGAAGCTTACAAGCTGATGAGGTGTAATCAAATGGTGGAGGATGAGTTAATTGATTATTAAATATACCAACCGATGAGACGCACTATTAAATCTTGAAGGTTTTTATGCCTAGAGGAATGTAAATAATAGGCAACCTCGTGATTGATATTTAAACCCAAAAAATCATTCTAAAATCTTGAAGGTGAAACTTCCCACCTTTGGTGTTACTTTTCTTTTTAGCCGTCTACGATAAGGTACCTTCTAACCGTCTACGAAATTAGACATAAACACACAGACAAACACACAGTTTTACGCAAATCGAGATTTGCAAAGGATGTGATTACCAAGTGAGGTGGGGTAATAAATTAGTGTTTTTGTTCGTACGCACCGGCCTCGCTTGATCCGTTGGAACAATGCACATTTCCACTTCATATCTCAGGTTTGTGCGCAACACAACTGTACTGGTTTTGGCCTGCTATTTGCTATGAGCTACTTGGATCATTACAGCTTGTTAAAGTCAATCAAGTTTATATTATTGCCTGATACTATTTTTCGATCACTTGTCGTCGTAAATCAAAAAGCTTCTTCAGTTATAGTTAATAAACCTCAAATTGCTGCATAATATGATAACACTAATTCGTTCCTTTGAGCTCACGACAGCGGGACAGGAGCATTATGGATGAGAAATGTTCTGCTACTCTTTAAATAATTTGTTACCCTCACATTTTCATCAATAAATTACACACACACACACA
>SDVV010042362.1:0-10350 GCA_016164225.1 Gammarus roeselii | reverse complement strand
CATATATCAATACATAAATTGTGTTTATTTCACCTTTTTATGTAAAAATACCGAAAATCTCAAAAATCCATAATAATTTTTCCAGTACTGTAGATCGATTGGTACGAGATCATCTCGTCGATCATCTAGAAGACAACGGACTCATTCATGACAGTCAACAAGGCTTCCGCCGCAAGAGGAGCTGTCAGACGGATTTACTGGACTTTTTCAATTAGGTGATCAACGTTTACGACCGCCGCACGGCAGTGGATGTCATCTACCTAGACCTCCAAAAAGCCTTCTACAAGGTGCCGCACAGGAGACTGTTACACAAAATCTCTGAGGCCGGCATTGGTGGCAACGCACTTTGCTGGCAGCGCGCCTGGCTAACAGGACGCAAGCAGTGAGTCAGCATCGGACAGGCACTGTCAGAGTGGGCCCCGTGACCTCTTGGGTGCCCTAGGACAGCGTCCTGGGTCCTATCCACTTCCTCATCTATGTAAACGACATGGATGAGGAGCTTCTGTCGAAATTTGCCGACGACACGAAGCTCTGCCATACAACATGGAGTGAGAGAGACAGAGTTGAGATTCAACAAGAAATCAAAAAACTCAATGAGATCGTCAATGTTGAAAAATATACAGTTATGCACATGGGGTGTCGCAATGCTAACTTCAACAACACGATGGCAGGAAGCGATCTTTGCAACTGTCAACCAGCAGAGAGACTAGGGCGTTCTTATCTCGAAAAATATGAAATGGAAGGCGGGGGTCAAAGAAAGTTACAAGATAGCGAATCGTAACCTTGGCTACATCTCTCGTAACTTCCTCTGCAAAACGAATGACATAGTACTGCCGTTGTACACGTCCCTCGTCCGACCCCACCTCGAGCATGCAGTCTAATTTTGGTCTCCACATATGGGAGGGGACACAGCCAAACTGGAACGAATCCAGCATTGTGCAACTAAGCTCATCCCTCAGCTACAGTTACGAGGACAGGCTCAAAGAGCTTGGCCTCATCGTCCTCGAGCAACAAAGGCTGTAGTGCCAACTCATTGAAATCTTCAAAATCTTTAAGGGATTCAACAACGTGACCCCATTCGGCCTCTTCGACAAGGACCACAAAAAAACTTATTGAAAAAGGGGTGCCAATTTACATTGTTAAGCTACTAAAGTACTGGTACCAGCAGCAGAAATGTGCAATACGATGGGGAAGAACATTTTTAAATACGTTTCGAACAACTATTGATATAAGGCAAGGAGGTCTACTCTCGCCTCACCTTTTCAATAGGTATGTATATAGCTTACATGACCGACTTTCTCTTAGCCGTTTTGGTGTCACATTGACGAATGTTGTGTTAACGCGATTAGCTATGCAAATAACAAGGTCCTTCTGGCTCACATGTCGATGCTATTCAGACGATGCTAAATATATGCTAGACTGCGGCCGCGAAACTAGACATCGAGTACAATACCAATAAATCAGTGTGTATGCTGGTGAAACCACCCAACCAGAGGTTCCAGTACAGAACGGACCGGGTATTTAGCTGAACCACTCTGGAGTATGTGGACAGCTTCCCTTACTTGGGTCAATTGATAACAAATAACTGGTGTGATAATGACGATATTACTAAGCAACACCGGAAGTTAAATGCGGTTGGCCACAACCTAATAAGAAAATTCAACTTTTGTACAACGGGTGTTAAGCTGCAGCTTTTTAAAACGTACTGTTATCTTATATACTACAACTCATTGTGGTGTAAAATTTCCAGGGGTACTATGAGCAAACTGCGAGTAGCATACAATGACAAACAATGTTTTTTGCATACATACTCATGTGGGGAAGGGACATAAAAGGTATTTTAAACATGCTTGTCTCAAACTTAATCTGTTAATTGTTGTCTTATATTTCATTCCTGATTTGTCTCCACGTGTGCATTATTAGTATTATTTTTTACGATATTTTCTTATGTATTGGTTGAAATGTTTTCCTGTTGAACTCATTTTCTGTTGTAACCATTATTGTACCATCGAGTGCCTTGGGATCGGAAAAATTCTTTTTCCCGATCACAAATCTAGCGGATTTGGAACAAGTTACCAGCTGCGGTAGTTGGCACTGAATCTGTGAATGCGTTCAAAAATGCGCTTGACAAGCACTGGGTGAGAGAACGACGTGACTTCCCCAGGAGCTGTCGAGACTATAATTATAGGGATATAGGGAAGGAGCATGACACGGCTCTTTTCATAAATGATATTATTATTACTAATAATTTTATTATTAGTAGGAATAATCACACCGTCGCTGGTATTGGTAATTGTTAAATATTACTCATAATATCATTATAAGGAACAATGTAAGGATTATTTTTGCTAATCGACCCGACTCAAGATACTGAAAATCTCCATATCGGAACGGAACATTTCTACTATTAACATTGCATGTACAGACAGACTGATAATACTGCATTGCCAGTACACAAAGACTGATAATACAACGTTGCAAATACATACAGACTGATGATACTGCATCTCGGTACGATTATTCTTACCGGGATATTCTGGGTGAAAGGTGTTACGGCGACTCGCATCCACCCCTACACATACGTCAGGAACACCGGTACTGGGTGTGAGCCAGTAACGGTATTCGCAATCACCCATCCCGCTACCCTACGAGGGTATCTGATGTCCTAACGGGACAAGCAGGTGCAGGGACTATGATCTCGTGAAAATAAACCCGCTTGAGAAGAAAGCTGACTGTCTTCTTGGTGAATCTGTCGGCGACTCAGCGAACACCGGTGAGTCACAACGGCAGCATTCACCTCCACATCATTTGATACACAAAAATCGAACTTGCACGAAGAGAAGAGCTTACGCTCAACTCTACTGTATGACGTAGTTTCGACGTATATCATCCATTGTTGAGACAATGTGTATCTTCCTATGGAGGGACCTTGCCGACACAATGTCATTTATGTTTTTCCTTCTCTGCTCTACCTGTTGGTAAAGGAAAAAGAAAGAAGAAAAATAGGAAAAGATAGACAATTGTGAACGATGTACCTAGTGCGGATGAAGGACTGCCGTTTACTCAGCGGCGTTTGCCAAAGAGCCGCAACGGCAGCATTCGCCCCCATACCTTATGACAAAAGAAAATTGGATCCACACCATGAGGAGAGCTCTGCTCAACTTTACGGTACGGTGTAGGTTCTACGATATCACCCGTTGTTGAGTCAGTAAGTATCCTCCTACGGCGGGACCTTGTCGACACAATGGTTAACTCTCGTTTCTTCTCATCTTCCCTCCCATGGGAAGGAAAGGGAAAAATAAAGGATGGCTAGCACTGGCGAAATACGTAGTGCGGGTGAAAGTCTACCGGCAACTCAACGGCGGTAGACTCTCGTCGATGGCCGATGAGCCGCAACGGCAACACTCACAGCTGCACCCCATGATGTAGGAATCGAATACGCGCAAGGAGTTGAGCTTTGTTCCACTCTACGGTACCGCGTAGATGCGAACGATAACGCCCGTTGCCAAGGCAGTGAGTATCTTTCTATTGAGGGACTCTGTCGACACGATGGCAGTCTTTCTTTTCATCTCTTTCCTCCCCAAAATGAGAGTGAGAAAAAGAAAAGAGAAGAAAGGGCTAATAAATCGCAAGTCACATAATGAGGTGAAAGTCTGGCGGCGGCCCAGCAGCACGATGAGCCGCAACGGCAGCACTCTCCGCTGCACCCCATGATATCTAAAAATCGACCTCGCACCAAGAAGAAAGCTTTGCTCAACTCTACGGTACGGTGTAGGTTCGACGATAACACACATAGTTGAGTCAGTATGTATCCTCCTACGAAGGGACCTTGTCGACACAATAGTTGACTCTTTCCTTCTCTTCTTCCTTCCCTTGGATGGAGGGTAAAGAAAAAAAGTAGAGATAGCTAACAAATCGCAAGCCACACTGAGCGGTTGAAATTCTGCCGGTGACTAAGCGGCACTTGACGATGAGCTGCAACGGTAGCATCCATCACCACACCCCATAATATAGGAAAATCGAACCAGCACTAAGAGGAGGGCAATTGATCAACGCAACGGTGCGGCGTAGATTCGAAGGATATCATCCATTGTTAAATCAATGAGTTTCTTCCTATGGAGGGACCTTGTCGACACGTAGTTTTTTTTTTCCTTTTCTCCCCTCCCTATCGGGAGAGTAAAATAAATGAGAAAAATGGGGAAATCGACAATAACTACGAACTGCCCAGTGTGGGTGAAAGTCTGCCGGTGACTCAGCGGCGTTTGCCGATGAGCTGCAACGGCTAGATTTACCACCACACTCCATGATATACGAAACTCTATCCGGCAACAATATGAGAGCTTTTGCTGAATTCTACGGTGCGGCGTATCATCCATGGTTGGGACAGTGAGTATCTTCCTATTAAAGGACCCTGTCGATACGACGGTACTATCTCCTTTCTTCTCTTCTCCATTCCGTGTCAGGTGGGAAAATAAAAAAATAAAAGTGACTGATTGATATTAAGTAATACTTGACAACATATAACAGCAGCGCCAGTTACCCAATGAAACAGTTCCTTGGAGATGCCCCTCTGCATCTAACCTTGAATTACCTTGGAGATGTCCCACTGGCATCTCACCTCGAAATATTTTGGAGATGCCCCTGTGGCATCTCACTATGAAATATTTTGGAGATACCCCTCATGCATCTCACCTTGAAATTTATTTGGAGATGCCCCTCTGACATCTCACCTTGAAATATCATGGAATTGCCCCTCCGGCATTTCACCTTGAAATTTAATCCTTGTACAATGTGGATGACTTACCGTCTTCTCTCCTGAAGCACAGATTCAGACGAGACCCAGTGCAACATTGATCAGAGAGACATAACTGCTCACCTCTTTCCCACAGATGAAAAATCCTGGAGATGCCCATCAGGCATTTCACATTGAAATATCTTGGAGATGCCCTCAAGCATATCACCTTGAAATATTTTGGAGATACCGCTCTGGCAGCTCAATTCGAAATATCTAGGAGATGCACCTCTAGAATCTCGCCTTGAAATATTTTTGAGATGCCCCTCCGGCATCACACCTTGGATTCTATTCCCTTGTACAAATTGGATAACGAGCCGTATTCTCTCCTGTAGCACAGGTTCGGGTGGGACCTGGTGCGTCAAGGAATAGAGCAACGTATGAACACTAACCTCCTTCCCACAGATGTTCGACCAAAAGTCAAAATTCAAATACCAATTTTTGATCTTTTTCGGATTAAATTCTACGCTAGATACTTGTCAAAATTTAAAAGTATTTGCTTTTCACGTGACTATTGTCTAAACTGAAAATGTAAATACTGATATCCTGTGTTTTTTGGCTAAATTCAGCGATAACTATTCGTCAGAGTTCAAAATATATGTCTCATCTGACTAAACTTACGAGTTATCACAGGCATTTTTTATATTCTGTCATCTATGCATCGAGTCGTCTTTATTTGTTAGTGTCACGAAAATACCACCTTATTTTTCTCCGGCTCAGAAAAAGAATCTTTGAACAGTCTTCCGCTCAATAATTTAAATCACACTGTCTGGAAGAAGTACTCGGAACACCATATATGAAGTGTTGGAAAGCTTATTCAAAATGATTTGATTTATCATATTCGTTTGATATTATCATGGCTACCAAATTGATTTAATGAGTGGCATTCGAACTAGTTTCTTAACAATCATAGTGATTGTAGTAATGCACACTCACAAACATGCATATCATTCATACATGCACGAAGACCTGTTGTGTGTTTTGGTAATGTCATTAAGGTGCTTGTTTAGCAAACACTGAAAATGTATAATTATCAAGTAAACGAAACCCTTGCTTTAGTCCCACTAGCCGAACAGTTGGCGCCATGCTCAGCACAGCCGAACAAAAAATGCAATTTCCTCTCACCAGGTCTTTTATTTCCCTCGCTCGCCATCTAATTAATGTGATTTCCCCCGGCATGGCAATTAACCGCTCTGAAATGGCACTCGCGGCTTCAAGTGCTTTTGTAGCAGACTCAACGGATCCCTGTAGCTCAAAGGGAACTATGGTGAATTTTTCAGCCTACAGAAGACCGACAGAAAATAGTCCGGGAACAAATGGATTGTCGCTTGCGACGCAGAGAATTTGGATTCTGTCTATGATGCGGTTTTGAACTGCTTTCAGAAGTGCGGTCAAAAAGGTTGGTTTAAATATGGAAACTCACAAAAAAATATATATATTTACGAGCGAAAATACGAGCAAGAAGTTTACGCGTTGCGTTCTCTTAATTAAATGACCGAATGCAAATGCATATGATCTTCATATATCCATTTGCATCTTTGAAATTATCTTCAACGACGACCGTCATAAGAAGTATCGAAATCAAGTGTGTCTACATCAACAACGTCACTTGGATGTAGTATAGCTACCATCACGAACATCACATGCATTGGGCATTCAAAATTGCTGAATCATCAATCGGCAACAAGAATCCTCACGTACAAACTAATTTAAAAAAATAATAACTGTGGTCTGCGATGGTGAACTTTTGAGAAATCGAAGCATTTGTTGGTAGTCAACTATCTTCATCCACTTATTGGTTGAAAGACAAGTTAAGGCACCTTCTGTTGGTGTATTTTAGTCAGCACAACAGACATAGATCTGCGAAACACGATAACACAACATCAATATCTTCAAGTTCTTGTGAGTATGTTTATAGAGGCCGCGCTATTCTGAATTATTGCCTCAAAAATTGATCAATACATTTTCGAAACTCAAAATAAACCTCACGAAAATGAGTGATATGGACAATTAGAGGTTATGACCTTGTATATAGCAAATTAAAAAGCGCATTTAAATAATTCAAACAAGGCGTAAAGTTATGATTGAAAACATCCGTTTTGAGTAGTACTGCAAGTCAATAAAAATATATTTTATTGCTTAAAATCATGATTTGGAACTTGATACAATTATGAACATGAAAAAAAGTATATCAAACATATATTTTTTAAATTGACGGATAATAAATACAAAATCAGTAAAACAATAGTGGCGATTAAATGTTAAGAATCGCGTTGATACCGCAAATAAAAGTTCTTGAAGAGGCTATATTTTTCATGAACAACATATACATCCGGACACAAGATCATAAAATTGCACTGAATGACGGATTCCTCAAGATGAAATTACACTTATTTTTTCAAACAGCAAGTTATACTATCGTGGCGTCAATAAAGGGTTTTCGTCAGATTTTTACACTGACATTCGACTTCAAACACCCTCTTCAGTCCTAAGTTAAATGACAGTAACATGGCACCATGAACGCCAGTTGATTATTTACAACGCCATTTGCAAGGGACGTGGGGTCAGTGTAAGACACAAAGAATGCGAAGGCTGTGGTAGATCTGCTATTTATTTGGAAATAAATACGCCTCCTACATCTATTTGAGGTCAGTTCAATAATATTTGGGAATACGATGACTAGTTCGATATTACTACTTCTATAGCAGAATAGCTTACTGAGAATGAAAATTTAGTCTTACTTGATTCAAATAATAATTCATACCTCAGGCTGATAGTAGAATCGGAATATCACTCAACGGTGATAGGAATGTATCCCGTGCTTGACAGTAGCCATTTTATGATTACAGATTAAACAAGAATGATGAGATTACTTAGGAATGTCAGTAAAAATTCTTTGATTACAGTAAACCGAGAAACAAATATTTTGAAATCATGGATGGTTTATGATGATTTAATATTGAATTGATTTCTCTGATTTTATATTATTATTATTTTGTGTTTGATAATTCATAGAAAAACTAAAATAGTTATCACAGCATATGGTTGAATGGATTTATTTTATTCCAAACAGATAACAAATAGCAACGCTGTTCACGTAATATAAATATTCATCATCTTCATCGGGTTACAAACTCGAGACCGTTCAAAGGAGGAGGGGGCTTAGCATTCGTGACGTCGCTGTTTCTCGCCCTGTTCGAGTCGTCCTCGATCCAAGGCTCGTTCACCTCAACATGTTTTAACTTTTATTTGGGGGCTAACATGCATTGACTCTCATATGGGGGCCGACTGTATTTTACATAACGCGTGGTATTGTAAGTAATTTTTTAGTTGAAATGAGGGCACATTATATCACTGAAGAGTCCAACATCGCGCTCGATGGAAAAATATCGTGGAGTTAAGAGTACTCGATGGTTGAACGATGACGTGTTATTACTGGAGAGCGGGAACTCGAGCGCTTGTTGTAAGGGAATGGGAAACTTTTCAATTTTCTTACACATCCTTGACCCCATTTGTCCTCGAAACATCATAGAAACGAAAAAGATGGGAACACCCGATTTTTTTATGAGTCAAATGTATTTGTTTCAGGAGGAAATGTGAGAGGTCTCCTTTCCGACCTATCACCCTTCTCCCTCCCTCCTTCTCCCTCCCTCCCTATAAATCCCCTGTACAATTGTCTGCTTACATTGAATCCAATTTAAAAAAACTTGGGGTCTGACAAATATGAAACAATTGTTACATTCATGATTTAAATTGATATGTGCTGTTCTATTCTTCGTTTATCAATGAAAATGATTTACTATTCATAGAACAGCTGAATATAATCCCTAGAAGTGTGCTCGACTCAGTCAAGGCATAGGGTAATTGAGATGACTGACAAATCGGGCATGGCAGGTACTGAGAGATGCCGAGCCTTGCAGATTGTGATCAGCAAAGATGAATAATAGCATAACGAGTTTGAACGGAGAGACAGAACAATATCCATCTTAGAAGATCAAAGTATAACTTCCGTCACATTTTTCTGTTTAATCTGCAGGGACATTAACACCGTCTGACTGATCAGTCAGCCATTGGCTTGATTGTTGACCGAAGGCAGTCAGCTATTGCCTTGATTGTTGACCGAAGGCCGTCAGCTATTGCCTTGATTGTTGACCAAAGGCCGTCAGCTATTGCCTTGATTGTTGACCAAAGGCCGTCGTCAAAGAAATAAAGTAAGGTGTCAATTTGAATGCTGAATAGAATACGGTCATGTTTCTCATATCATTTTTTTCCCGAGCACTTCAAGCTTTTCGGTTATAAAATATTTCCGATCACCTTACTGTCGAAAAGAATTTTGTAACATATCTTCCCATGACCAGCAAAGAATAAAAAATGTATTGCTGTCAATTCCATATTCATATTTGCCCCGCGTCCAGTGCTCAAACATTGGCTATCAGCAACAATCTCATTCAATTGACATCATGTTCCAAATGTGTTATGTTGCACGGCCACTATGAGGTGATGACGGCTGATCCATGTTCCAAATGTGTTATGTTGCACGGCCACTATGAGGTGATGAAGGCTGATCCATGTTCCAAATGTGTTATGTCGCACGGCCACTATGAGGTGATGAAGGCTGATCCATGTTCCAAATGTGTTATGTTGCACGGCCACTATGAGGTGATGACGGCTGATCCTCAAACTCAATGTGTTTATTTTATTTCTTGGCAGTTCCCCGCTGCCGCACAGCGTTATGAGCCTGGCTTCCCGAACTCTCACTGAACTGCAAAATATTAGGTTTGACGTCCCCGCTGGTTCGACCCTTTAGTATTTCATCGCCACACCAAATTTTACCGATGCCATTCGCTTCGAAATAAACATTTGAGAACTCTCCAAAATTTACCCAGACTGTCAGCAATACTGCGGCCTGGGGCATCGGAGACTCGAACAAGACTGAATGTTTGCTGCTGTGGTACAGATTAGCTATTGCATTGCCACATAGTAGATTTAGGACTGGTCATTCATTCGATCATACATAAATAACAGCTATGATAGGTAGTTAGAGGAATGATATATAGCACAATGGGTGTTCTAAGTGATTAGTATTGAGTAAGAACGTCATGCAGCAACAATCGTCCCACCGAACTCTGGTAATACATCGTGTGCATGAGCACAGAAAAGAATATGGTCACGTCGGGAAATTTTGTTTCATTCGATTTTACCAATGAGGAGAAGTCGCAATAAGAATCTCTGCGACTTCTTCTTATTACGAAGATTATTCGTCCATAAATGTTACCTATATGACAGTGACACTTACTAATTATGATCATTTCTCATCATCTGCAGCGGAAGCCAATTATTTCTCCATCCTGGGGGCATAGATTACCCGAAGCAATTAGCGCACTCTTATTACTGTAATTAGGAACAATGTCAACACTGGCGACAGTCCAGTGCATCCTAAATTGCTCCTACTCCGGCAGCTGGGAAATATGAAGAAGAAGTTACACAAGAAACGTTACATGGAGTGACGTTATATGATTGATTTGATGTATAATTAGTCAGTTACTATAATAATCAAT
>SDVV010042361.1:0-10350 GCA_016164225.1 Gammarus roeselii | reverse complement strand
ATATATTTAACAAAAATCTAAATAAATCATAAAAACATTAGCAAGGATGGATATATCACGTTCTTTAGCTCATCGTCTTAGGATATATACCATAACTGTAATTATATCATTGATGGTTATATTCTATATAATCGATCTACAAATGAGCTCATACATGTATAAACAAATCACATGCGATGTGATATGCGGTCATAATATGACTGCATATATATCAAATGAAAAGAAAATCGTGGGGAAAGCTGTAGATAAAGCAATCGGAGAAAATAACAAGAAACTAATCGAATCTATGCCACGTGTGAATTGATTAGCAGCGCGCAACGTAGAAATGATATCAAGGTTGAAACATTCATCACGAACGTGTTCGGAAATCAACATTCGTGCAAGAAGAAGATGTGTGGAGACTTAGCCTTTAATACAGCTTGTAAATTATTATGTAATTGTTATTATCAATAAAAAATATCTCATAAATTTATATTTGTCAATACCCCAAAAAACATTCAGAGGACACAGCATTGAAAATGCATATATTCAATATATCATGTAACAAAGTTGCAATACCCCCCAAGCAATGAAATGCTAATACTCTTATGTAAATAAAAATAACAATCGAATAATCCGAAAACCTATCCGTCTGTCCGAAACGAGATTCTTCGCGCGGCCTCGCTTTCGCCTGTTAGGTTCCGCCCACCTTCGCTGGTGAGTCAAAGGTTGGATGCATTGCGCTCTACCCTGCTCACCGCTAATTAAGCCTTATCTAATTCCTTCACAGGGCATATTCGCAGTCATTATAGCTACTCCTATAATATGATTGGTAGAGACGAGAACCAATATCGAGAATCGACACCAGAAGTGATTTGCACCTAAGTTGAGTGATGAAATCTGTCAACACGGACTTATTAATAATCACATTTAGTGGATAAGAAATCTCTGAGTAATATGACTGATGACGCATGGGATGACCTCGTTCCGGTCAAGATAACATTGTTACTATTCAACGCCAGCAAGGTCCGAGCCCCGCAGACCCCAGCTCATACTGATTGTTTCAAACGGCCAGAAAAAAACAATAGAATGACTGGTAGGGTCAGTCGTAAAAAAATAGTGTTAATTTTCTTACGACGAATACCTTACCAATTTGAATAGAATCGACATCTAGGTGCCCATTGGGAGCTTATGAGTAAAATAGTGGGACGAAATTTCTTATCGTGCCATATGTTGGAGCGGAACGGCTTTGTTGCTACATTGACCTTTCAAATAAGTCCCTCCTCATTGTTACAATGACTGGAGACTTTAAATTCTCAATATCGGAAATTTATCTCTTCATACCTATCGAAAGCCTCCAACGCACGTGCATCCATTCTGCCAATCATATCACGGAATCATTTGTATTGGAACCATGCGCTAGAACGTGACTGGCAATGCCAGCCTGAAGAAGAACCGGCTCAAGGAATTGCATTACTTAGCCGCGACGTGACAGAACGTGCAATCGAGTCCATCAACACAGACCACAGTAAATTGTGTTATCACGTGAAAAGTTACACAAATTCGATGTCCGCAGAGTTTAAAACTGCATCGCCTCAACCACCATCACGTCCAGCCGAACCACTGCGACCAAATGCCAAACAATAAGACCATCAAACGAAATATCACCATCACCGGCCACGCCGCCACGACCACCGATTGCAGCACCACGACTACCAGCCGTACAAACATGACCACGGGTCTCACCATTACGACCACCAACTGCACAATCAAGACACCAGCTGCTCATCCCCGTCCTCCAGCTGCACGACCATGACCACCGGTCTTAACCTCACCGCTACCGGTTGCACCATCAAGCCTACCGGATCATTAGCTGCAGCACCACGATCACAGGTTGCATCATCATAAGCATAAAATGCAGCTTCAGTTCCATGACCACCAGCTGCTCCACCTCGGCCACTACAGCACCAGGGTGACCCCAACCCCAGCAGCTGCCCCAGCAGACACACCCCCACACCAGTCGGTTCCGAAGAACGACGATTTTATGCTCCTTGACTGATTTGAAAGTGGAAAACTGTCGGATATAAACTCTTCGAAAATAATCATAATGTCTCCACCGAGGGGCGCGACCAGTATATTTTTGTTCACCTCACTTACATGCCTCGAAACATTCCGTGGCGGGAAAGTTCTTCCACTACTGGAGTTACCCTATGTTTTTGGGCCTATGACTTCACAGGTGGCTCGACATTTTTAAGTCAGTGGGACTTCCACTCGTAGGAACACAAGGCCAGTTGGCCTTAGTGACTTTTCTGGGCGTCAAACTTATGATTCTGTATGTAAGCCTCAAATGGGGCTGCAGAATGTATCTATTCCTAAGCAACTTGACAGTCTGGACTAATTTTAATGGCCTCAATGCAGACTTTCTTTCCGTGAACCTGGCATATATACCTAGTGAGCCTTGATCCAAGTACTGTTGGGGTACTGCTACTGCTGGGTACTGGTAACTCCAACCTAGGCACGGAAGGCGTTTTCTCTTGTACAATCCGTGTGTGGTTTTACCATAACTTACCTTCACACAACTGGTCAATATCACACGGTGAAATCATCTACAAATGTTTTCATGATCACTGGCTTAACTATATCTGCGTTGCGTTTGACGGGTATGAGTAGAGTAGACGTTTCACAAACACACTTTTTTGAGGTTGCGGTAGAGGACCCCCCCCCCCTTCGGCAAAAAGTTGAATGCGCTTTTGGATACAAAGTTCATAAACGCATTTTTTTTCATTGGACAATGTAATGGTAAGGTTGTATACAATTACTGTGGGTGTCCGACTTAGTCTTTATCTAACTTGGGCATTGTAATAATTATTAATTACTTTTGTGGTCAAGTTAATTACATTCAAATAAATTTAACCACTTCTTGGGGTCCAGAAACGCAAGGGGCACTTGGCTCACAAAGGGCAGAGCTTTATCCTATAATGTCATACATAGATCTTAACTTGAATCTCACTCCTCTCATGTCCTCCGCCTAATAGCCAGAATAAAACTGCCTCGGATTGCGTTTACGGTACCTTTAATCACTTGTAGCGTTGCTGGTAGGAATATCGGTATAATACATTTGGACATGCAGTAGGGTGCACCTTTAATCACTTGCCGCGTGGCTGGTTAAATGTCGTTGTAATCCATTTGGACATGCAGTATGGGACCTCCCCACTCGGCAAAAAGTTGGATACGCTCCTGGAAAATTGGGTGAGATAAGCATGCTCGTATAAATCAATGTTTGTCCACGGTGTTAGGGGTTATTGAATTGGCATATCCCTGAAATATGATGCTTGGTACATATCGATTTGGCCGTATGTAAAGGATTTTATTCTTTTTAATAGTTTATGGTATTGTTATATTTAATCGATTTGATTGTATATACTGTTTTATTTGTGTCGAAGTCACCGGTATTATAATATTTATTTTTGTTTATTACAAAGTTATATATAAAGAACATTTACATGTAATGAACATTACATTAATCTATTTTCATTAATTTAAGAGCGGTTGTAGGGTTTACGTTAACGTATTTTTAATCCGTACGTCAATTGACAATGATACATGTTCAAGTATATATTTAATTAATTAATACATGGGTGAATAAGAACATTTTCAGATGAGGAACATTTGCACTTTTGGATTTTTTAGAGAATAAAACCTAAAGATAAGGACGTACGTTTTGTCATTCACCTAACTCCACATGTCAATGACGGTCTCACGTGCCTTACGTCGTTTTTCCATGTTAATCAATTTGTTCATCGACGTCATCATCACCCAAGACACATCGCTTCCTCTTTTTTAGTGACGGTAGGTTCCTTCAATGGATTTTTTGGGAATGTCTGGATGCCCTTAGGTATGAGTTGTGCACGCATCGATATAGTATCGTTTGTTTTCAAATTTACCGAGGCAATTCTTAATAGTACGTTCAGATTGAAGCTGGCATGCTAGCGCGCGAATGTTGTGTATGGTCTCAAAGTGTGTGTATGTTTTTGGTTATGTATGTCTCTGTATTGTTCATGTCTGATTTCGGCTTGTGTCTGGTAATTGACACTCGTAGCAACTGATTTTGTGACGTCGGACTCGAGCAACATGCTGTTACACTATGGTTGCAAGCAAATGATTTCACTCGGGTAGTCGTCGGCAGTTTCGCTTTTCAGTAAACCCAGCTGTCCTTTCTTCGTTTCATCGCACATGGGAGGATTTTTTCGGTTAGTTGGAGAAGTCCATGTAATCTGCCAGAGCATCTTTCCGCACTTCCACCTCAAAATCGGCCACTACTTTGAACTAGAGCAGCAACGAGTCTATGTCAGAGTAGATGAGTGAGACGTTGTCACCGTAGCGTGGTTTTAGTGTGTCATAAAAGAAGCTGTAGACTTTTGCTTTAGCTTCTATTTGGAGTTCATGAGATATATATCTATGATACCTTAGGTAACTGAGTGCAATTTCAATTGCATAATATCGAGCGCATTTCAATGCTACCCATTCTATAGTGCAATTCATTGCAAGTCATGTTGCATATCTACAATTTTCTTCATCGTACAAGGGGGGATTTCCTGAGGTAATTCGAGAAGATCGTGTATTCAGCCAGAAGAGCTTGCCCCACTTCCTCTTCTATATTGGCCGCACCTCTGAACTGGAAAATATCTATCGCATTTCAATGCTAGATTTTCTGTATTACAATTCATTGCAAGTCATGTTGCATAACTGCAATTGCAATGCTAGCCATTCGAGTTAAATTTAGGATATTGCAAACAAATATTTATGTGAAATATTTTTTATGATATTAGATTTGTAACACATTTATATTAGGGAATTACATGGATTTATCATTTATACAAGACCATAACTATTCACTCTGAAAATTCGATGGAATCAACTTCGACTACCCTCTGTGGTCTTATCTTGGTTGGCGCTGTCGGCTTATCATATCGGTGCAAGATTCATCTTCTGGGTATGTCTTTTTCCTCTGATCTATTGGGTTCTAGACTACTGCCCTTATCGACGCCTGGACCTTTCTTTGCTAGTTATGTTATCACTTCAATAGCCGGACTTGGCTTTGCCCGGGCGTCGAAAAAATTTCACATTTTATTGAGATTTTGAATTATAAAATTGGTATGAATTTTAAATTTCGTTATTTATTTTCTTTCTAACTCATGTACGCGTACATACGCCTGAACATACACGAGCACATACGTACACACCCCTTGACACGTACTTATATACATACATACATACACAGATGATGACCAAGGCGAGCGATGATAGGCCTAATGTTTTGCAAAAAAAAAACATGCAATCATCGGCTTGTAATAGCTAGCTGCATGCCGAGATTGGAGTCAGTGTTCCGTTGACTGTAAGTGGAGCAGGACGGCTCATCCTCGAATAGACAACAAAGAATGTTCACGTATCAAAAATCACTTTATGTGTTTTGGAAGAAGAAATCTCCGAAGATGATATGAGCCGGATCGGAAAAATATTGACTATTGTTGAAAAATACCAGTTATCTCAGAATGGGTAAAACAAGAATCAAAAGAGTGTCGACGGGTTACAGTCGTATGGAACAAAGTTCAAGGGACATAAGAAAGCAAATCTCAAAATTTATTTGATCCAAGTGGAAAATCATCATTATGATTGTAATGAAGCTGAGGAAGTGGGAAACGGATTTTACCTATGAACGAAAGAAAATCTTTAAAGTATGGAACAATTCCTCAATGATGAAGATTAGAATGACTTTGAATTGGAAGAGTTTCGAGTAATTAAGGTTCAAGAAGAATAATCACTACATTTGTTGCCTCACGGAAACGGAACAGCCTTCGTTATTCGCATCAAAGATATGCTGGAGTATATGAAGGATTTTAAGAGGAAACTGAAACATCGTGATGATGGATATGGTTGGATGTACGAACCATGCTGTTACAAATCAAAAGAATGAGTTAAAAAGTATTGATAAATCCAGCAAGATCTGTATTTAATACTTTATAATAAACCATGTCAATCCCTAATCAAATGTTCATATAATCCTAAAACTCATAGGTTAAGCAATGAACTGCATACAGAGTGTCAGTCGCAGGTAACATCAAATTGTCGAAATCAGTAGAAGAACATGTTTCACGGTATGAAATGAAACTCAAAATGTCACTCGTGGCATATTTAAACATTGCCCTTAACCTATCTTGGGGGTGAATGTTCTAGATGAGTACAAATTGGTAGGAAGGAATGGGGTAACGGGGGTTTGTAGTTTGTGCGAAAATATATAATTGAATAAACATAAATCTCCGAGTAACGTGTGGCGACATCTGAAACGAAGTCTTGTTCGGGAAAATTATACGAAAGAAAAGGCAAATCAGCCGTTCAAGTCGTCAAAAGTTGTAGTGTCAGGAGAATTTGAAGTAAATGTAGTATACATAGTATGAGACAAAGTGTTCGTTTGTGTGAAACTGAATACGAATATAAAATACTTGGAACATTCAAACCATCTCAGATTACAAATTTGGCCTCTCTGCTGACTAGTATGGGTCGAGAGTGACCAAAAAGTAAAAAGAATCAGGTGAAAGTTTTATAAAGAACCGTGTGGAGGGGTTCAATGACTGAAAACCGTACAAAAGGTTAGGTTAGGTTAGGTTAGATTAGATTTTTTTTGATGGGTGTGAATAACATGTACAAGTGATGAAGAATTGGTTGCAAATCAAAGATCAAGAATTATATGAAAAATAGCCATAACAATCAAACAACGATTGAATTATACATGAAAACGGAGGAAATTTGCTAGATCAAAATAAGAAGTGTATCAAAACTGCAGAGGATAGAACAAAATGTAGAGTCAAGTGGAGATAATTGTTATGCATTTATCCTATAACACTGAAAATCATATACAGGCATGAAAAGTCGATCGAAAAAACATAATATCTTATACAAAAGATACCATATCTGGATACCTTGAGGTTAGGTTAGGATGATTAGTTCTTTTAACATAACATGCCGTGAAGCTGATCCACATTAAATACCTTGTAACACAAGTAGGGATATTGTTCTGATGAAGAAATGCAACAGATGTTAACCTCCCCTGTATATGCATCCATATATGTGCATGTGTCTACATTGTGTGTGATATTAAAAAAGCTGCAAAAAATAGAGCCATGTCGAGGGATTTGATATGAATATATCATAAATCGATGAATAAGTATCATACGTAAGCAGGAAGTCAAGAACGATGACATATAATTCATGGTTAAGTTGGTTAGGTTAGGTTGCCTAGGTATTATTGCACAAAATGTGGACACTTATGCCGACACAGTGAGGCTAACGTCTCTGTATAAATACATTGTGTCGTCACATATGCCGACACAGTGAGGCTAACGACCCTGTATATATGCATTGTGTCGGCACATGTGCCGACACAGTGACGCTAACGACCCTGTAAATGCATGAAAAGGTATAAATAAAATTGGACTCAGATTTATACTCATTCAGTTACGGTTTGCTTTCGGTGTAGAAGGATGTTGCCATGTTTGATATGGAAATATTGTAACAGAAAGGATAATGCGGGTGTATGTGTTATTTGCAGTGTGGAGATAAAACTATGCAAATCAAGTTCCACGTTCGGGTTTTGGCGTCCTCTCATGAGACACCATTATCTTGAATATGATAATCTTAAAAATGAACGAGGAAATATAAGCTCTATGGATCCAACAGGTGTAATGATAAAACATAATAAACCGACCCGGGTTTCCAAAATAATGATAAAGACAGTGCTCAACAGGGTGCGAGCGGTGAAGAAAGTGCTTCACCTATAACAACAAAACGCAGAGCGTATAAAGATTGGGTGAAATGAAGGGAGTACACCCAAACCTTCGACGAAATGGAATATAATGAAAATATCGGTAAAACGTGGGATACTTTAAGTGGAATGGATCCCTGTGAAAGTGATATTGAAACGTGTGATAGTGATACCGAGGAGGTGTCATGTGAAGGAAAACCTGAAAAAGTTGAGAAGAACTGAAATATAAAATTGGGTAATGAAATGGTATCATGTATAAGAAGTGTAAAATTGTACAATAAAATCAAATGTATATCTGACTTCGTTTCAAAATTGTTGGTAATGAAACATGAAGTGAGAGAATCATGTCTCATGCGTTTGAGTGCTAGGAGAATCATGTATAATTCGGAAATCTGCGGGAATATAGTGAATGGGAATGTTGGCGCCAGTATTAAAAATCCTGAAAAAATTCGATGCCATAAACATGAAACTATAATTCAACACATAGCGTCGAGAAAAAGCTCGCTGAAGACTATAAATAAAGTTTTGGTTACAAGGTTAGGATTGGAAGTGTTGCGTACACTACTCCCAAAGGTATTTGTCGATCCAAAATATGTAGTAAGGGCAGTAGTCTGAAACCCACTAGATCAGAGAAAAAAACATACCCAGATGAAAAATCCTGAGCAGACAGCTCCAGGTGAGAAATAATGCTTATTATAGATAAAAAAAATCGAGTGGGTCTGATATCGCCGATCATGATAAGACCAGAGAGGGAAGTCGAAGTTGATCCCATCGAATTTTCGGAGCGAATAGTTATGTTCTTGTATAAATGATAAACCCATGTAACTACCTAATAAAAATGTTGCATACATATAATATCAATAAAAATATATCATATAAATCTTTGTTTGCGATATCCTAAATTCAACTCGAATGGTTAGCATTGAAATTGCAGTTAGGCAACATGACTTACAATGAATTGCAATACAGAATAGCTAGCATTGAAATGCAATAGATATTATTCCAGTTCATAGGTGCGCCGATATAGAGGCGGAAATGCGCAAAGCTTCTCTGGCTAAATACATGATCTTTTCGAACTACCCCAAAAATTCACCCCATGTACGATGAAGAAAATTGCAGATTTGCAACATGACTCTCAATGATTTGCACTACAGAATGGGCAGCATTGAAATGCGATAGATATTATGCAATTGAAATTGCACTCAGTTACCTAAGGGATCATAGATATAGATCTCATGAGCTCCAAACAGAAGCTAAAGCAAAAATCTACGGCTTCTTTTATGATACACTGAAACCGCACTACGGTGACCACGTCACGCTCATATACTAGGACACAGACTCTTTGCTGCTCCAGTTCAAAGGTGTGGCCGATATTGAGGTGGAAGTGCGGCATGCTCCTCTGGCAGAATACATGGACTTCTCCAACTACCCGAAAAAGTTATACCTTGAACGATGAAACGGAGAAAGGACAGCTAGGGCTACTGGAAAGCTAAACTGCCGACGACTACCCGAGTGAAATCATTTGCTTGCAACCAAAGTGTAACAGCATGTTGCTCGAGTCCGCCGTCACAAAATCAGTTGCTACGGGTGTCAATTACCAGACACAAGCCAAAATTCGACATGAACGTTACAGGGACACACATAATCAGAGAACATATATACACTATGAGACCATACACAACATTCGAACGCACTATTAAGTATTGCCTCGGTAAATTTGAAAACACACGATACTATATCGATGCGTGCACAACTCTTGCCAATGGGCATCCAGACATTCCCAAAAAATCCATCGAAGTTGAACCTACCGTCACTGAAAAAGAGGAAGCGATGTGTCATGGGTAATGATAATGTCGATGTTCGAATGGATTTAACATGGAAAAATGACGTAAGGCAGGTAAGACCATCTTTGGCGTGTGGAGTTTGGTGAATGACGTAAGTACATCCGTATCTTCAAGTTTTATTCGCTAAAAAAAAATTATATGTAAATTTTCCATGTATGAAAATGTTCCTATTGAACCATGTATTAAATAATGAAATATATACATGAACATGTTTCATCGTCCATTGTCGTACGGATTGAAAATACGTTAACGTGAACCCTGCAACCGCTGCTAAATTGCTGAAAATAGATTATGTAATGTTCCTTATATGTAAATATTCCTAATATGTAACTTTGTAATAAATAATTTTTGTAAATAATAACGGTGACTTTGCTCAAAATAAAACAGTACATAAAACCAAATCGATTCAATATTACAATACCATAAACTATCATAAATAATAAATTCCTTTACATACGGCTGAATCGATATGTACCAAGATAGCATTTAATTCGGATATGCCATCAATAACCCCTAACACCGCGGACGAACATTGATTCATACGAGCATGCTTATCTCACCCAATTTTCCAGGAGCGCATCCAACTTTTTGCCGAGAGGGGAGGTACCATACTGCATGTCCAAATGTATTATACTGATGTTTCCTACCAGTCACGCGGCAAGTGAATAAAGGTACCCCATACTGCATGTCCAAATGTATTATAACGAT
>SDVV010042360.1:0-10350 GCA_016164225.1 Gammarus roeselii | reverse complement strand
TAACTAAATGAAAATGTCGATTCGAAAGCACCGATCGCTTCCTTTCTTTTGATAGAGAAAAAGAAAATCATCGTTTAAAATGACGAACACCTCCATTTATAATCGAACATTCATTTCTACTCAATTGTCCCAGCTGTACAAGGTTTAACTCACAGCTTTTAAAAATGAATGAGAAAGTGCCGTTCCTTGTTGGCCGGCAGCAGCTTAGGTGAGTCGGAATGGCGGTTAATCGCTAACAGAACTGGCCGCGATGCTGTTTCGGCACCTGGAGTAGATGATTAATAGGTGATTAATAGGTGAATAATAGGTGAATAATAAGTGATCAATAGGTGATTCCTATCTTACTAATTTATGATTAATAGGTGATAGATATGTGAGTCATAGCTTATTGATAGTTGATTAATAGGTGATTAATATATTATTAATAGGTGAATAATAGGTGATTAATAGGTAATTAATATGTAATTAATAGGTATTCAATAGGTGATGCATAGTTTATTAATAGGTGATTAATAGGTTATTAATAGGTGAATAATAGGTGACTAATAGGTGATTAATAGGTGATTTATAAGTGATTTATATGTGAATAAAAAGTGATTAATAAGTGATTTATACGTGGATAATATGTGATTAATAGGTGATCAATAGGTGAAAAATAGATGATCAACAGGTGATTTATATTTGATTGAAATGTGATTAATATGTGGTTAATAGGTGATTGATATGAGATTAATAGGTGATCAATAGGTGATTAATATGGGGTTAATAGGTGATTAAAAGGTGATTAATATTTTATTAACGTTTATCGTGCGTGTCACTACTTCTTCGACAACGGCGGTGATGGAAGATTTAGATTTCAACAGTGAAATACATAGTTTGGAATGAAAAGCAAGCCGAAAAAAATTTAAGTTGTTTTCGCACACATACGATGCAACTTCAGCAAGGAAAGTTCTGCCAAATAGAATAAAAGTCGACATGTTACGAATAAGTACATCTACCACACAATCAACAAAAACAGCAAATATAATAATAATAATCAGAGTTTTTCATAACAGCAGCGTAAACAGACTCAGGATCCATCACAACGACCCAACAACAACAGCAGGAGGGATAACAAGAGCACCCCCCTTACCCCGCCCCCAGCAAGTAGCCAATGACAGGCAGTCTTCATCAATCCTGGCGTCACAATGGCGTGACAGGAAGAGAATTCTGTCAAATGACTCGCCTAAAAAATGATCACAATCTTCCTATTGACGCAAAAAGGACGGTAACGACGGCAAAAAAAAGAACGACGGCGGCGACCAGGACAATCGTAGTCGACTTGTTCTCGCTATTCCTTGTCAGCAGCGGTCACGAATGTCAGCTCTAGGTTTGATGTGTCAGCTCGTGAGCCGGTACGTCGGCTCTCGAAGTGATGAGGTACATTGTGACGGGATGTGAGGTGACGAGGGTGTCAGGTTGTGGGCGGTTGAGTTCCAGCCTGTCATTCCAACGTCGTTTCAGGTGATGACCAGTTCGCAGATCGGGTCTTCAAGTCCGTCGAACTGAGTCTCATTTAGTTCTTGAATAGTCCGTCAGATTAGTGAAGTGTCTAATCATTTGATCGTAAAATAGTGTGTAGTCCGTCAGTCAGCCTACGTAAGTGTCCTATCATTAGCTAGTAAAATAGTGTGTTATCCGTCAGTCAGACTACTTAAGTGTCCAAGCATTAGCAAGTAAAATAGTGTGTAATCCGTCAGTCAGACTACTTCAGTGTCCTAGAATTAGCTAGTCAAATAGTGCATAATCCGTCAGTCAGACTACTTGAGTGTCCTAGCATTAACTCGTAAAATATTGTGTTATCAGTCAATCAGACTACTTAAGTGTCCCAGCATTAGCTCGTAAAATATTGTGTAATCAGTCAATCCGACTACTTAAGTGTCCTAGCATTAACTCGTAAAATATTGTGTAATCATTCAATCAGACTACTTAAGTGTCCCAGCATTAGCTCGTAAAATATTGTATAATCAGTCAATCAGACTACTTAAGTGTCCTAGCATTAAATCGTAAAATATTGTATAATCAGTCAATCAGACTACTTAAGTGTCCTAGCATTAGCTACTAAAATAGTGTGTAGTCCGTCCGTCAGATTACTCAAGTGTCAAAGCATAAGCTCGTAAAATAGTGTGTAATCCGCCAGTCAGATACCTAAGTATCTAAATATTACCTCGTAAGATAGTATGTTCTATGAGATCAGGATCCGAAGTACTTGGTTGGCTTACGGTTGTATGAGTCAAGCTGCAGGTTGGCGTGTCACCGTGTGAGGCCAAACACAAGCTTGTGCGTGTGCCAGCAAGCGTGCGGCGTGTCGGCTTGTGAGGCTCAGCCAGTAAATCGCTCATGAATTACGACGTAATGAACATAGATAACCAAAGAGCTTATTGGAATTATACGCAACAATTGATGAGCATGGTCTCATGATCACCAGCTCTGATATATTAGCCAATTGATAAGCATGGTCTCATGATCACCAGCTCTGATATATTAGCCAATTGATGAGCATGGTCTCATGATCACCAGCTCTGATATATTAGCCAATTGATGAGCATGGTCTCATGATCACCAGCTCTGATATACTAGCCAATTGATGAGCACGCTCTCATGATCACCAACTCTGCTATATTAGCCAATTGATGAGCATGCTCTCATGATCACCAGCTCTGATATATTAGCCAATTGATGAGCATGCTCTCATGATCACCAGCTCTGATATACTAGCCAATTGATGAGCATGCTCTCATGATCACCAACTCTGATATACTAGCCAATTGATGAGCACGCTCTCATGATCACCAACTCTGCTATATTAGCCAATTGATGAGCATGCTCTCATGATCACCAGCTCTGATATATTAGCCAATTGATGAGCATGCTCTCATGATCACCAGCTCTGATATACTAGCCAATTGATGAGCATGCTCTCATGATCACCAACTCTGATATACTAGCCAATTGATGAGCACGCTCTCATGATCACCAACTCTGCTATATTAGCCAATTGATGAGCATGCTCTCATGATCACCAGCTCTGATATATTAGCCAATTGATGAGCATGCTCTCATGATCACCAGCTCTGATATACTAGCCAATTGATGAGCATGCTCTCATGATCACCAACTCTGATATACTAGCCAATTGATGAGCACGCTCTCATGATCACCAACTCTGCTATATTAGCCAATTGATGAGCATGCTCTCATGATCACCAGCTCTGATATACTAGCCAATTGATGAGCATGCTCTCTCATGATCACCAACTCTGATATATTAGCCAATTGATGAGCATGCTCTCATGATCACCAGCTCTGATATATTAGCATGAAGTAGAATACAGTTACAAATATTGTTTGTCGAGAGTAACAATATGGTCAATTACGTGTAATGCCAACTGTATCTAACTCGTATAGGCACGAGAGACGATTCACAACCGCTGATGAAGTAATAATACTTCGTACTCATATAGGCACGAGAGATGATTCACAAACGCTGATGAAGTAATAATACTTCGTACTCGTATAGGCATGAGAGATGATTCACAACCGCTGATGAAGAAATAATACTTCGTACTCGTATAGGCACGAGAGATGATTCACAACCGCTGATGAAGTATTAATACTTCGTACTCGTATAGGCACGAGAGATGATTCACAACCGCTGATGAAGTAATAATACTTCGTACTCGTATAGGCACGAGAGATGATTCACAACCGCTGATGAAGTAATAATACTTCGAACTCGTATAAGAATGCGAGATGATTCACAACCGCTGATGAAGTAATAATACTTCGTACTCGTATAGGCACGAGAGATGATTCACAACAGCTGATGAAGTAATAATACTTCGTACTCGTATAAGGCACGAGAGATGATTCACAAACGCTGATGAAGAAATAATACTTCGTACTCGTATAGGCACGAGAGGTGATTCACAACCGCTGATGAAGTAATAATACTTCGTTCTCGTATAGGCACGAGAAAAGATTCACAACAGCTGATGAAGTAATAATACTTCGTACTCGTATAGGCACGAGAGATGATTCACAACCGCTGATGAAGTAATAATACTTCGTACTCGTATAGGCACGAGAGATGATTCACAACCGCTGATGAAGTAATAATACTTCGTACTCGTATAGGCACGAGAGATGATTCACAACCGCTGATGAAGTAATAATACTTCGTACTCGTATAGGCACGAGAGATGATTCACAACCGCTGATGAAGTAATAATACTTCGTACTCGTATAGGCACGAGAGATGATTCACAACCGCTGATGAAGTAATAATACTTCGTACTCGTATAGGCACGAGAGATGATTCACAACCGCTGATGAAGTAATAATACTTCGTACTCGTATAGGCACGAGAGATGATTCACAACCGCTGATGAAGTAATAATACTTCGTACTCGTATAGGCACAAGAGACGATTCACAACCGCTGATGAAGTAATGATAGTTCCATGTGACCATCACCAAATCTGAATTAACAAGTCCATCAAAGAAAAGAAAAACTTGACTGCGTTTATCCATACAAGTAATATGATATTATAGTTCAGGTAAAGCGTCGAGGCTTGCGTACCATTTATTAAATGATGTATTGCCTTTTTGTAGTTGCAAATAATAAATGCTTCATTTGAGCTGAATAACAGAATCATTTCCTCATCTGATTTAATTGTACACCACATGCCGTGAGGCCCTCGAACCACGTGCGAACGAACCCACAGGATGCCTTCTGTCCCTGAACTAAGATGGATGCAGATCCTGGTCAAAATCTCCTGGTAACTCCGCCTCTAAGACCTGAGTGTTTCGCTAACAACATCATCCTCTCATACCACTAATCCCAAACCTACCCCCCCCCCCTCCCCCTCCGTCATCGGTCGATGCAATTCATCCTGCGCCTGGCGACACTGACACAAACTATCATTAAATTAAACTGTGGGATATTTTATCCCGTGCTTCTACCCCAATTAGCCTTGAAAAGTGCAAGTCACGGCCGCTTTATGACGTCATCGTCTTGTTCGGACAAGCGAGTAAATCGCTTAAGAGGTTTGGAGATGGCGCGATAGAGACGCTGGCCCCCGTCACAGTCCACTGAGCAAGACGTCATTGGACGGCCGTCACAGTTGACTGAGCAAGGTGTCGTTGGACGGCCGTCACAGTCGACTGACCAAGACGTCACTGGACGGCCGTCACAGACGATTGAGCAAGACATCATTGGACGGCCGTCACAGTCGACTGAGCAAGGCGTCATTGGACGGCCGTCACAGTCGACTGAGCAAGGCGTCATTGGACGGCCGTCACAGTCGACTGAGCAAGACGTCATTGGACGGCCGTCACAGTCGACTGAGCAAGACGTCATTGGACGGCCGTCATAGTCGACTGAGCAAGACGTCATTGGACGGCCGTCACAGTCGACTGAGCAAGACGTCATTGGACGGCCGTCACAGTCGACTGAGCAAGACGTCATTGGACGGGCGTCACAATCAACTGAGCAAGGCGTCATTGGATGGCCGTCACAGTCGATTGAGCAAGGTGTCATAGGACGGTCGTCACAGTCGACTGAGCAAGGCGTCATTGGACGGCCGTCACAGACGACTGAGCAAGACGTGATTGGACGGCCATCACAGTCGACTGAGCAAGGCGTCATAGGACGGCCGTCACAGTCGACCTGTCATGTTATAACACTCCGTTTTTACGCTTATAATATGTAGCCAAATGTTGGGTTTCTCACGATGGATTAGGGCTAGCCTCCCCCGAAAGTTGCTTCCTGCAGCAAACAGATGTGTGCCCTCGGATTTGGTTACTCATCGAAGACCCGTCGTCAAATGAGGGGGTCATTTGTGCCTGTCTGTTGTAACGAGATCAGCAGTTTTGGTGACCGGTATAGGGTAACAGCAACTGGCTATGTATTTATTCTCTATTGCCTTCAAGCCCCGTATGTATTACCAGAATGGGGGAGGAGTCTGTGATTGTTCTGGTGTGCCAATAAGAGATATGGAACCGGGGGGGGAGAGGGGGCACGCCTCTCAGAGGTTGACGAACGGTGGGGCTACTCCCTGATTGGACAATTCCATTCTCACGCAGTAGCGCAAGGCGCCTGCCTTTATGTAAGACTGTCAGTGGTTGCAGCCAGTGTGGAACGGGGCACTGAAGGGAACACTTCTCATGCACAACGCACCGTCTTTTTTGTCTATTTTAATCGCTCACAAGTATAAGCCTCCGTTTTCATGCAATTGTAAACTTATTCTGATATCATAACAGCTACACAATAGAAATCATACATCTTGACTAGTAGCTACTCTTATTATAGTATCACAATCAATATTCATGTTCGTTTGAGAATTACCCTGCTTACTTGTTATCGTTACATTATTCAAAATAATATGATAAAAATAACTTGTCATCATTACAACCTTGATCCACCTTTAACGCATTAAACAACTTTAAAATATAAAGCTCATAACATTTAACATTGGTGAGCAACGGCCGTGGGATTTTGAAGCAAACAAATTAAAGTTAAATTAAACACTGTAAAAAAAAAGTAATTCGTCACTTTGAAAAAAAATGCTTCAAGTCCCCTTACACACTCTTCTGTTGAGACACTCAAACCAGCCTATGCGCCTCTCTTGTCAAACGCTACCAATTAAAATAAAACAAACATACAATGGGGGGTGTCGCAGCCTGGCGAGTGGATAACCGCAGGGAGGACGGAAAACCGCAACGATGAGGGGCAAACAACAAGGCGGCGTGGACCGAGTGCCACGTCACTACTGACTGTCGTTCAGGCAGAATCGAGGATGGCGAGTGGACAGCCGTCTGTCAATCTGTGACAGAAAAACACCGGCGTGTACCGAGTGCCACGTCACTACTGACTGTCGTTCAGGCAGAACCGAGGATGGCGAGTGGACAGCCGTCTGTCAATCTGTGGCAAAAATACGCAATACAGTCCTGGGACGCCAGGCAGGCGGAAGCAGACCCCTCTTTGCCAGGACAGCCCGTTCTGTCAGGACAGCCAGTTTCGAACTGGCTGACAACGCTGCAGGTTTCTTAAAAAGGTTTTGACAAAAAAGGCATAAAAACTGTAGTAATCTTATATCTTTAAGCAGTGAAGTGTGAATCACAACAATCGCAGTAGGCCGCTTTCCCGTAAGACGTGATATTAAGGAAGTTTGTGATAAAATAAATTTACCACACTAAAATTTAAATATATCTGTCGAGTCCAATAGGTGTTGTGAAATTCAATTCAAATCGGTGCGCGTGATTAACAATCGCTAATTTATTCGATTCGAAAGTATATATTTTAAATATTTAAAATAATGTGATGTCGACGTGTGGTAGTGCTCAATAAGAATTATCCTGCATATGGTCTCTCACCCATACATCATATCATGTCCTGTTTTCCGAGGCAAGTTCGGTTAATAGGTAGAAAATGCTTGGTGACGTTTAATGAACAAAATGTGCTTATAGTCATTAACTTTATCGCTCTCTTTTTTGAGTCATGACACTCCTATTTCCGTCAAGTGATAAGATATTTAAGAAATTATCAGTCCTAATGATAGGTGGGATTGTGCACTAATCTATATCATACAATTGAAGTTATCGCGTGACGCGTAATAGTAGGTAGCGCTTACGTTAATTTAATTCATTGCGAGTCGAGTTCGCGTTTCATCAAATGAGTGGATGTTTGGTAGCGTTCCGAAGTGAAACATAATAGGATGGATGAATGCGATGAAATGATCATGTGAAGGGTTGGACGTAAATGCGAGTGTTGCGCAGGCTTGACTGATGCGATACAGGTGTGTGAAACGAATGACCATGAGAGTAGAGGCATGAATAAACAATTTAACTCACAAAACATTTACAACTACAGAATACATGCAATGACTCTGTAAATCTCGGAGGCCACACGCCAGTCATTTCTAAACGATAATTCTTGACTCAGGTCAGGCGTGCAGTAAAAAAAAGGTGAACCGTCGTGTTGTTACTATGAATAACAAGCAAGAAGCTCTTACTGGTGAGTTCGATCTGACGTACGTGCAGACATAAAACCAATCCAGGTGTGCTTGAGTTCATCACAGTCGACTGAGAAAGACCTCGTCTACGGCGGTCACAGTCGCTGAACAAGGCGTCGTCTACGGCCATCACAGTTTCTGAACAAGGCGTCGTCTACGGACGTCACAGTCGCTGAACAGGGCGTAGTCTACGGACGTCACAGTCGCTGAACAAGACGTCATTTAAACAGCCGTCACAGTCAACCTGCGAGACGTCTGTAGGCGTTACGATATACTTGACCGCAGGAGACGGTGGTTTCGTTAACATCGCAGTCGTTTGGAGGTGTCGTCGTTCGGTGATTTGAAGTAGTTTACTGCGACGATGGAGCTGTGAAGATAAATAAAAATACAATAAATATTTAAATAATACCAACCTATACTCTCATTGCATCAATGTCATTTTAGGCAACTATCTCCCCTGTATGTATAGTGGTGGTATAGATGGACTGAATATTGCTGTTACGCGAATGGCAAAATGGCAAATCATGATTTTTTTTACTCATTTTTTTGTATTCAATTGAAAAAATCTCGAGTGGAAGACCATTGCAAACATAAAATAAAGAGCCACAGATCGGAAGAACGAGATGAAATAACCCGTTGATTTGATTGCCAGATATTCAATTTGCTGTACCAAACAATGAAACCTTTCACAATTCAGTTACAAACAGGAACACTGCATTAACGGAAAGGACTGCCTCCTGACATACTGGCCTCCTGACATACTGGCCTCCTGACATACTGGTCTCCTGACATACTGGCCTCCTGACAAACTGGCCTCCTGACATACTGGCCTCCTGACATACTGTCCTCCTGACATACTGGCCTCCTGACATACTGGCCTCCTGACATACTGGTCTCCTGACATACTGGCCTTCTGATATACTGGCCTCCTGAGATACTGGCCTCCTGACATACTGTCCTCGTGACAAACTGGCCTCCTGACATACTGGCCTCCTGACATACTGTCCTCCTGACATACTGGCCTCCTGACATACTGGCCTCCTGACATACTGGCCTCCTGACATACTGGCCTCCTGACATACTGGTCTCCTGACATACTGGCCTACAGACAAACTGGCCTCCTGACATACTGACCTCCTGACATACTGGCCTCCTGACATACTAGCCTCCTGACATACTGGCCTCCTGACATACTGGCCTCCTGACATACTGGCCTCCTGACATACTGGCCTCCTGACATTCTGGCCTCCTCACATACAGGCCTCCTGACATACTGGTCTCCTGACATACTGGCCTCCTGACATACTGGCCTCCTGACATACTAGCCTCCTGACATACTGGTCTCCTGACATACTGGCCTCCTGACATACTGGCCTCCTGACATACTGGCCTCCTGACATTATGGCCTCCTGACATACTGATCTGCAAGCCGACCCGCGTACAGATTTAATTAATTTAAAACTATAGGATAATCTCAGTTTCTTGGACATCTGAGGCTCAAGTCCGTTTAGGAACCTCAATTATTCGATGGTGGCCTCAATACTGTGAAGAAATAAGCCCTACATTTGGTCGCCTCTGCCTTTGCTAATGATGGAGACTCGCTGTCAGTTCAAACTGTGCCCATTATCTGTGCGAGCAGTGCTCACTGTCAGTTCGAGTAGTGCACACGACCAGGTCGTCATTGTCAGTTCGAGCAGTGCACACTGCCAGTTCGAGCAGAGTTTACTATGAATTCGCGCAGTGACTACTGACAGTTTGAGTAGTGCCCGCTTTCAGTTCGCCGCTGTCAGTTCGAGCAGTGGCTACTGTCAGTTCGAGCAGTTCATGTTGTCAGATCGAGCAGTGCTTACTGTGAGTTCGAGCAGTGCCTACTGTCAAATCGAGCAAAGCCCACCGTCAGATCGAGCAGTGGCTACTGTCAGTTCGAGTAGTGCTTACTGTGAGTTCGAACAGTACCTACTCTCAGATTGAGCAGTACCCACCGTCAGATCGAGCAGTGCTTAATGTGAGTTCGAGCAGTGCCTTCTGTCAGATCGAGAAGTGCTTAATGTGAGTTCGAGCAGTGCCTTCTGTCAGATCGAGCAGTGGCTACTGTCAGTTCGAACAGTGCTTACTGTGAGTTCGAGCAGTACCTACTCCCAGATCGAGCAGTACCCACCGTCAGATCGAGCAGTTCTTAATGTGAGTTCGAGCAGTGAACACCGTCAGATCGAGCAGTGCCCACCGTCAGATCGAGCAGTGCCCACCGTCAGTTCAAGCAGTGCCCACCGTCAGATCGAGCAGTGCCCACCGTCAGA
>SDVV010042359.1:0-10350 GCA_016164225.1 Gammarus roeselii | reverse complement strand
AATCCGGACTTGGGTTTCCAATCTAATGAGAAAGACAGTGCTCAAAATGGTGCGAGCGTAAAAGAAAGTATGGTGCCACTAACACTCAAGCTAAGAATGTATGAAGATTGGGTGAAAATGGCTAAATCGCTATGGTGGGAGAAAGACCCGAGTTATAACCGAAATTGAAAATAATGAAAATAAGGGTAAACGTGGGATACTTTCAATGGAATGGATATCAGTGACAGTGATATCGAGGATATGTCATGTGAAGAAAAATCTACAAACGTTGAAGGAAACCGAATTATCAAAATGGGGTAATGAAAGGGTGGCAAGTGCTGCATACACTTCTCCCAATGGTCGACGTTTACCTACAATGTGTTCTAAGGGCGTTAATCTAGAACGCCAATAGATCAGAGAAAAAACCAAATCCAGATGATAAATCCTACACCGATAAGACAAGTTGACAGCTTCAGGTGAGGAATAAATATACGTCATTGATAAAGAAGCCACATACTGACACTGATACCATGGATCAAGATAACACAAGAGAGCGAGGTCGAAGTCATTATTTATGTTTCGTCGAGATGCTCACATCGTATTTTTGTTGTGCAAATGATATATTTTCGTAAAATGATATCCCATGTATATTTATGTAAATATAAATGTGTCAAAATCTATTTTCAATAAAACTAATGTATCTAATAAATCTTTGTTTGCAATATCCTAAATTTAACTCGATTGAACTAGCTTTGAAAATGCACTAAACGCCTCTTGCCCCCACGTTGAAAATGTGATAGATATTAAGCTAATTGAAGTTGTACACAGCACTCTAAGCTATCGTAGGTAAATATATCTTCTTAGGTGAAGGGTAGCCAAACCGTAAATGGTCAAGGACCTCACCATTCAGTAAATCGTCTACTAAATGTTGAACATTTGCAGTTAAACATTTGCAGGGGATCAATAACGCAAATTCCATAAAGATGCATAGTGGACTTGCACCTCTTAAATATACATTTCTCCAAAATATCTGACATTTAACTCTGAGATCATGAGAAAAACGCTATTTGTTACTACGATACCATTCAAATCTATAACAAATTTCTAGACCTATTCCAGTCACGTATAATACTTCAGACATATCTTGCATCTGAATCACCAGCTAATGAGGTCACATGGGTACAGTATTGGGAAAAATAAGTAGAGGTATAGTCAGAAATAGGAGATTTTCGTATAAAATGATGAAAGCACGTAAATATGAACAGGTTAGAACCTGTAAATGTTCGTAGCTTATATTCAACATCAAGCATCTCACCGCTAAAAACTCCATCAAACATCCTCTGGAAATGAGTCAAATAAAGCATAACTACTTAAGCTCTCCTAATAAATACCCCATATTTCCTGCAAAACTACATCGAATATCCTAACTATTTAGGTTTGAGTAGTAAAAAACTTCTATTCAAATGAGTCATTCAATAACCAACATAGTAATATATTCACCTACCGTACGAAATAGTACAATCATATACAGTATCGAGGAGCCCTTATAACATATATCTTTATAAACCGTGCGTAAGCAATCGTAAATAAGATATCGTAAGGAATCTGAAAGATATCGTAAGGCAACTGAATTCCCCAAGATGGTCTTATCTCGAGATAAGATCATTGTGTGACCACACATCAAGAGATAAAATCGCTAATTAGCATTTGCGGTTTGGACACCGGCTGAGTCCGGTCGATCCCTCCCCTCTTCTCCACCCGTCACGGCCAGTCTCTATGTATTGTAAGCAACTCACTTGACCAGAATAGAAGAAAATAAACATATAACTACAATGTCCGAGAAATACAGTGAGTAAGTCAGACATACTAAAAATAATATACATCCTAACAAATACATCGACCGACTCATAGAGACCATGCGTTCCTGTTATCTCTACGTATCATCAGTAACTAACTTGATCAATTTGTCTTAACATAAAACTACAATGTTCGAGAAATACAGTGCCTGAGTCAGATACAGTAACAAATAACATACATACAAACCAATACATTCGATAAAAGGTTCAAAGATCTAGTAATCCTATATCTAATTCCTTCACAAATCATACATAGAGTCACTAGTTATCGCCAATCTAATTCCTTCACAAAATCATATAAGTACTCACTAATTATCGCGTATATAACTCTTTCACTAAAAGTATATTCGGTCGATTCACAAAAAAAAACTCCGTGACCCAAATAGAACAGAGCACTCGAGATGCGATATAACAAATGCATTAGCCAAGTCACAAAAAACCTCCGTTCATGGTATCTCTACGTATCATCAGTCACTAACTTGATCAATTTGTCTTAACATATAACTACAATGTCCGAGAAATACAGCGCCTGAGTCACTAACAAATAACATACATCCTAACCAATATATCGATAAAAAGGTTCAAAGATTTAGTAATCCTCTATCTAATTCCTTCACATTTGCATATTTGCAATCTAATTCCTTCACTAAAAGCATACATTCACTAATTATCACCAATCTAATTCCTTCACTAAAAGCATACATCTTAATTATGATTTATCTAATTCCTTCACTAAAAGCATACATTCACTAATTATCATCAATCTAATTCCTTCACTAAAAGCATACATCCTAAATCCTTCACAAATAACATACATAGAGTCACTAATTTTCCACGGCTATATACGTACCTATATCTCAGGGCTATATACGTACCTATATCTCAGGGCTATATACGTACCTATTTCCCAGGGCTATATACGTACCTATATCTCAGAGCTATATACGTACCTATACTATCTACTTACAGTTCATATTATTCATTTTAGAAAAAAAGTAGCCCAGTTCCAGTTTGCAGTGATGTGGACGTAAAAATCTCTTTCTGCTGACACTAGTTTGGTTGTGACTAAGCCTGATGAAGGGCATAATGTTGTTTCGCTTAATCGGAATGAATACATTGCCAAGATGATGGAAATCTTGTCTGATACTTCTAAACTTAGCGGTGTGGTTGGAAATTGGTCAAACCTCTGTTCCAAGTTCAGGACAAAATCATCAGGTTTTTGGATGACATTTGTACGGAGAATATTATTGCTCGGGATACTTAGATGGAATTGAGATAATGTGGCTCTAAGTTTGGTGTGCTCTACGGACTGCCTAAAATACTTAAATTACATCCCTATGAGACCCATATTGTCAACGGTAGGCACCGCCAACTATATGCTCAATAAATTTCTAGTAAAGTTACTCTCACCTTCTACGGAAAACGAGTTTTCGATACGAGATTCATTTTCATTTGTTCAGGAAATATGTACCTTCCCAGATGCAGGCTAGACTATACGAGTTTTGATGTGACTTCTCTGTTTACCAATATTCTAATCAACGAAACTATTGATATCAAACTCTCCAAGATATTTTTGCCAAATGTCTCACATTATCATGGCTTTGATAGGAAGACTTTGAAAAAGTTTTTGGAACTATGTACGAAAGATAATTTATTATAATTCAACAACCAGTTGTACTTGCAAAACAAAGGTGCTCCTATGGGAGGGGGGTGTATGTCCCCAACATTGGCTAATATCTTTTTCTCGTTCCATGAGCAAGTTTGGATAAATAGTTGCCCTTCCGCATTCAAGCACATTCTGTATCGTAGATGTGTTGATGATACTTTTTTATTGTTTAAACTTGTAGATCACGTTGCTCAATATCTAGACTACATTAATGTCCAACATCCCAACATCCACTTCACTCATGCTATAGAATCGAAAAATACTTTAAATTTTCTAGGTGTTACAGTTAAACAATCTGAAAACTCTTTTGAAACTACTTTGTACCGCAAAGCCACTCATTCAGGCCCTGGCATGGAATTTCCCTGTGATGTTACGACGACCTTTAAATTTAATTTAATTTGGGGTCTGGAAAACAGAGCGTGTAAAATTTGTTCTACTATTGCTGCATTCTCTCTTGAACTAGGTAACCTCAGGAAGTATTTTTAGATTAATGGATATCCCTCAGCAGTTGAAGAATCTGGTATTCACAAGATGATCGAAAGTTTGCATCACGGTAAAGTCCCAGCTCAGTTGTCCTCTAGGAAGGAAGCTTACATTAGTATCCCATACATTGGGATTGCTAATAGATTAGTGAAAAGGGATCTTAACATGATTATTCAACAATTTTATCCCCAATTGACTTGCACATAGTTTTTAGTGATAGTTTCAACAAAAAAATTTTTTTTTGGGGTTTAAGGTAGACCTGGTAGACCACTGCGTGGTCTACCAATACACGTGTAGCCAGTGTCAGGCTACGTACTGTGGGGAGACCACGCGTCACCTCAAGACCCGTATTGCTGAACATAAGGGAGTGTCCCTCCGCACTGGCGCACTAATGTTTTCTCCTCCCCATAGCAGGATCAGAAACCATGCATTAGAAGCAAATCATCCGATATTAGAAAATAGTTTCATAATAGTCGGATCGACTGAGAAGTCAAATTTAAATTGCTTGTGAGTATCATAATTCATCAAACCAGCCCATCTCTGAATGACAGCATCCTATACTCCGTTGATTGTATTGCGCTAGACCGTTTGTGTGTTTGATTATGTCTGTAAGGTTCTAAATTTCTTGTCTGTAAGGTTCTAAATTTCTAGTCTTCCATTCATTCAGTTATGCAAATTCATTTCAATTTTTCGTTGTTCATTATGTAGTAATTTGTTTAGGCTTGATTATGAATATTTTGAATCTATGTGCCCGCATATTTGTCAATTATTTCCTCATTCAAAGATGGCACTGATGATGAGTGTCGGGATACACTCAAAAGCTCTACTGTTTTTAATATATTGTGATGTTACGAGCTGTTTTTAGCAGCCTTCATTCTCTTCTTTTCAATTGAATCCCAATTTATACAATTATGAGTAGGTCCAACACGATAGAATATCGCAATGTATGTTTCACTAAATCGTACATTGTTTTTATGTTCCTCGACACGCACTGACATAGATCTCCCTGTCTCCCTCACGTGCACTCGATCGCAACCACCACACGGAGCAACATAAGTACAACAGTTTTGATCACTTAGAAGTTAAGTTTGATATGGACTAGTAGTTAGAAATAAGTTTTCTCAACAATCGCGATATTGAAATTTTAATTAGAGGTCGAACAGAACAAGATAATGAGAATTGGTTAGTCTAGAGCAGGACAGGCACGAATGGTTTTCCGGTCTCAATGGAATTGTCGTGTGCAGGGGTGAAATTTCTACGCCTGGATATGGAGGAGCTCTTACAGTGAACTTAGATGGTTATGCTAACTTTTTGAGTAATTATTCAATATAGAAATATCGTTGGCTAAAGATTGAGGGTCATGCAATCTGTGTGGTTGAAGTGGGAGGGCGCAGTAGCCTTATCAACGTGTGCTGGGTTCAAAATGTTGAGCAGAACGGTGAAATAAAGTGTGAAGGAAAAATATTTTGCTGTCTTACTCCCATTTAACGTTGAATGTAATTAGATGAGACATGTTTTTCAAACTGTTGAAATCATCACATGGATAAAGTGGAAAAAATATCGTCTACGTACCAAAGCCACAATAGGGGCTGAATAGGTAAGGTATGTACTGACTCGAGATATTCCATATACAGATTGGCTAGAACTGTCGAGAGTGAATTACCCATCGCCACATTAAATATTTGTTTTTAAGATTTATCTTCAAGCATAAAATCATTGTTATTAACAGAGAGCCTAATCAACTGCAGAAAAGGACGTATAGGGATGGGAATACCCAAGACACCCTCATCAAATTTAGTTTTTTTAACAACTCGGCACATCGTCTAATGGTACAGTAGCGAAAGAAAAAACATCAATGATTCGTGATGAGTTTGAACTTGATGGAAATTTGATATCCAGAATTTGTTAGGACGCTTCTAGAATTCGTTAACTAACCCTACACGGTTTTTCTTCCGTTACTGCACGTTGGTGACAGCACAGCTCACCATTTCATAATTAAGTAACGTATGGGATGTAGCAAAATTAGGAAAATTTTCGGCAACGTTCACAAAGTGATCGAGGTCAGCGTCGGAATAAATCCCTAGGTATTAATTAGAAAAACATCTTGGCAAACAAACCTGCTAATGAATTATATGCTGAAGTTAGGGTAGAGACAATAAGACGAATTGGACAATTTGATTTATGAATTTTTGGGCTACCATAGTGATAAGATAGACTAGTCAATTTTTTATGGAATTAGTGAAAAAAAAAAGAACGATCCGGACACAATAGAGCAAAAGTCTTAGATTAACCGATGGTAGGAGATCGTTATCAACCTATATGTAGTTGTTCTCATCTTGCTACAAATCGTTTGTCTCCGGAACGTAGCTAGTCCGATCCACCAAAGCAACCATACCGCCCTTGTCAGCGGGAAAAATTACGAGTGTGATGTAATTCTTCATCGTACCAGCACTATTAGATTAGATTAAATGAGAGTAAGGAAAACAAACGAGCACGAGTGCTCATGTCGAGTGGTTCCTTGAAAGAAGTGAAAGAAGAGTAGGGGATTGTCAACGAGGCTTAAGAAATTCACGCACATATACAGAAAAATAAGGTTGTAAGGACAGAAAGGAGAAGGACAACCACTACTGTCAACACTACCTACTAGCACCAAACCACTACTATCCGGTTCATTTCAGCCCTGGAGAAAAAAAGGTCGGGAGTCAGATTAACTTTCCAGGAACGGGGCAAGCAAGAAGTGAAACGAAGGATTTAGGCTACAGGCGGTTGCATCTCAGACTTTTCCTCGAGCCCATGCCTGTCGGCCTGCCTCAGAGCTTGGGTCAGACGGACTTCAACTAGGTATTGAGTTTACTGCGAAAGAGCATATGAGAATTTAAATTTTGACAAGTATGTGCACATTTAGGAGAGCAGCACACCCAGTTGACTGGGTAGTGTTCCTTTCCCATGTGCTCAGAGGATTAAATCTTCTGTTCGCAAATGGTTCCATGAAGGCTGTTGCACTTCAAGGTGAGACTTCAGAGTGACATCTCCTAGGAAAACGGATAGTATCGGAAGTTTCGGTCCATAGATAGCCCGAATTTTTACGTTACGAAATTATGTTGAACCTAGTCTAGTCAGCAGATACTTTATTATATTGAATTTTGATAAGCAGTCGTTGCAGAATTTTAATCCAGAAAAGGCAAGAACCAATATTTAATTTTTGGGATTGGCTCAAACATCCAGTTAGTCTAAAAAATCAAAAATATTTCTACATTTTTGAGAAAAAATTATTCCAAAGTTTTAGTCCAAAAAATGGCAAAAAAGTAATCAAATTTTGAAAAAAATACATCTGTGGAGAAAAGGTTAGCACATATACGTCTCTCTATTCCCTACTGCAATAGGTCACGGCCGAATCTGTGCTACAAGAGAGAGAGAAGACGGTTAGTTCATTCACACTGTATACAGGAATAACTTTCAAGGTGAGATGCAGGAGGGCATCTGCAATAAATGCCATTAAATATGATTATATATTTCAGGGCAGGACACCAGAAGGGCATCTACCTAATACAAGGACCATTTCACGGTGAGACGTCAGAAAGCACCTCTAGGAAATGTTGTCTACTAGGAAACCGTCGTTGCCACCCAAGGGAAGCAGTTTTCTTTTAATGTCTGTCTTTTTCTTTTTTATTCTTTCCTCCTGACACGAAGAGAATATGGGAAGAAAAAGATAGTTGCATGTGTGTCGACAGTGTCCTTCCATAGGAAGATACTCACTGATTCAACAGACTGATATTATCCCCATTTCTCTTCTTTCTTTTCTCTACCGACTCAGAAGGTAGAAAAGTAAAGATATAAATACCATTGCGTCGGCAAAGGTCTCTCCGTAAGAGGATACTCATTGCCTCAACAATGGAAGATATCTGTCTAATCTACGTCGTACCGTAGAGTTGAGCAAGCTCTCCTCCTGGTGCGGTTTCGATTTTCGCTTATCATGGGGTTTGGGGTAAGCTGTTGTCACCGCTCATCGGTAAGCATTGCTGGGTCGCCGGCAGACTTCACCTGCACAAGTTCGTCGAATCTACGTTGTCCCTTGGAGCTGAGAAACGCTTTTTTCCTGGTGCAGTGTTGGAGTAAGCCGTCGTTGCGGCTTCTCAGCAAGCGCCGCTGAGTCACCACAGACTTGATTCTTGCTGATTCGTATTTTTTATCTCCCTATTCCCTTTTTTCTCATTTTTTTTATCTCTCCCAGGGAGGGTAGAAGAGTTTGAAGAAAAATACTATTGTGTCGGCAAAGTCCCTCCGTAGGAAGATACTAATTGCCTCATCAATAGATGATATATGTCGAATCTACATCGTACCGTAGGGTTGAGAAAAGTTCTTCTCACGATGCGGGTTCGATTTTCGAATATCATGGGGTGTGGGTGTGAGTCGCAAACTGATTTCACTCACACTAATTTGTAACTTTGGCTATCTCTCCCCATTTTTATCGTTTCTATCTATCACATGGAAGGTAGAAAAGTAGAAAGAAAAATGTCATTGTGCCGGCAAAAATCGTCCGTAGGGAGATATTCGTGGCCTTCAGCAATTGATGAAACCCGTCAAATCTAGGCCGTATCACAGAGTTGAGTAGGAGCTCTCCTCCAGGTGCGGGTTCGATTTTCGTATATTGTGGGGTATGGTGGTGATTGCGGGCACCGTACCACAAAAAAAAAATACTAAAAATAATGTGGAAATATATGGTATCCCTCCAAGTCTTCACCGCCGCATCGAGTTGAGCAAGCTCTCCCCTTAGGCGGTGTCGATTTTCAGGATACCATAGTCCCTGCTTCTGCTTGTCCCGTAGGCTAGCGCGATGAGTGATTGCATGTACCGTTAAGGGCTCACACCCAGTACCGCTGGCCCTGGCGTGGGTTTAGGGGTAGATGCGAGTCGCCGTAACACCTCTCACTCGGTGAATTCCTGTAGGACGAACGTTACCGAGATGTTATCAGTCTGTGTGTACTTGCAATGCAGTATTATCAGTCTGCCTGTACTTGCAATATTAATGGTAGAAAGCGTTCCGTTCCGATATGGAGTTTTTCGGTCGCTTTTGTTGGTCAGCAATAACAATCATTATATTGTTACTGATAATGAAAATATGAGTAATAATTATCATCTACTACTCCCAGCGACATGTTATTATTGTTACTAATAATGGATTTATAAGTAGTAATAGCTTGAATTTTGGAAAGAGCCATGTCATGCTCCTTTTCTATATCCCTATAATTATAATCTCGACAGCTCCTCGTAAATTGTGTCGTTTTCAGGTTAAACGAGTCACGTAGCCCAGTGCTTGTCGGGCGCGTTTTTGAACGTATTCACGGATTCAGAGCCAACTACTACTGCAGCTTGTAAGTTGTTCAAAACCCGCGAGATTGCGATCGGAAAAAGTCTCGCGCTATAGTCGTAGCGAAACGCTTTTCCACAAGTTTCGCCCCGTTTTTTCGGGTACGAAAGTTGTGGTCCTTGTCGTAGAGGCAGACAGGGCTCACGTTGTTGAATCCCTTCAAGTATTTGAAGGTTTCAATGAGCTGGCCCCTCCATCTTAGTTGCTAAAGGGTGATGAGGGCAAGCTCTTTAAGCCTAGACTCGTAGCTGTGGTGGTGTAGCTGCGGGATGAGCTTAGTTGCACGATGCTGGATTTGTTCCAGTTTGATTATGTTTCCCCTCATGTGTGGAGACCAGAATTGGACTGTATGCTTGAGGTGGGGACAGACGAGGAACGTGTACAACGGCAGTACTATGTCCTTCGTTTTGCAGAGGAAGTTACGGGATATGTAACCAAAGTTACGGTTAGCTATCTTGTAACTTTCTTCGACCTGCGCGTTCCTTTTCATATCTTTCGAGATAAGGACACCCAAGTCTCTTTGCTTGTCAACAATTGCAAGATCGCTTCCTGACATCGTGTGGTTGAAGTTGGCATTGCGACACCCCATGTGTATAACTGTACATTTTACAGCTTGAAAGGGCATCTGCCACACTTCCGACCATTGGACGACTTTTTCGAGATCTTGTTGAATCTATTCTCTGTCTCTCTCCCTCCATGCTGCATGGCAGAGCTTCGTGTCGTCGGCAAACTTTAATACCTTGGACAGAAGCCCCGCATCCATGTCACTTACATTGATGAGGAGGAGGATAGGACCCAGGACACTGCTCTGGGGCACCCCAGAGGTAACAGGGGCTCACTCGGACAAAACCTGTCCGATGCTGACTCTTCGACTGCGTCCTATTAGTAGTTAGTATAACGACAAAACGCGGATGTGAAGGAATTAGATAGGGGTTAATTAGCGGTGGGCGGGGTGGGGGGTAGGACGCGATGCATGCACCTTGACTCACCGAGCGTAC
>SDVV010042358.1:0-10350 GCA_016164225.1 Gammarus roeselii | reverse complement strand
TATATATTTTTTTTTTTTGTCTAAACAAAAAACTTTAAAAGTAGATAACATTGATCTATTGGTATTGCTGTACTGTTATGAATTTAAAAACATTGCTCAATCCACTTCTGTTGTTCGAGCTTCTTAAATCTGCCCGAATGTTATCAATACAGATTATGGAACACCTAAATAAAACAATAGATTTAAGGAAGAGGAGGCTGATCTATGTCTACAACATTGAGCTCAACAAAACATGCTATTTTGTGACAATAGAATATTTACCTGACAACAAGGGTCAACACAAATCACCGCTTAGGAATGAGCACTATTTTCCACTACATTTATTCGCTTGAAATAAATTACAATTATATCGCATAATTCAGCAAGTAATACATAGCTATTGTCACACGAATAAGGCAACCGAGAGCATATGCTCTATACAAATATAAAGATGTTGCCTGGCAGTTTTATTTTGCAGAAACTTTTTGTTTATAGCTGGAACTGAATAAAATGCTTGCCCTTGTATCGGATTAGAAACAATTCGACAGTACTGAACCAGAGCTGCATGATGGATAAAATATTTTCTTCATAAATAAATGTTTCATATTTAACAAAGTAGAAGCAGATCATTACAGATGGTATTTGGGTGATGTCATCGTCCATGATGATAAAAAAAAATCAAAGCTACCGGTCGTCCCAACTAGGTGGGAGTAACGACATGGGGGGAGTCCTTGGGGATACAAGTAGAGCCTACGGATCATGGGATACAAAATAGCCCTATTTCAGTGTTATGAAGATTGGTGTAAAGAAAGTGGAATAATCCAAACTTGTCATTGCATAGCCGTTGCTATGATAATAATGAGTCACCATAAACCCTCGCCTCCCTTCGTGACGCGTTCACGCGTGTTAAAGATACCCTACCACAACACACACACCTTAAGAATTCTTCCCTCCTCCACACCCTTTCCTAAATAATCGTTCGTGTTTTCTTGTAGCCCTCCCGTCCTTATTGTCAACCGTCCAAATGTTCTCATACCCCCCCTCCCTTCAGGAGGGATGTATATCAAGGCCACAGGTGCCACAGAGCCCCTAGTGGCACCCCCTCTATTCGCATCCCCCCCCCTGCTGTATTGGCCCCTACCTCGGTAATTCAGGGGTAGGCTCATAGGCCCGTCTGGCGTCACAGAGCCCCTTTCACCAGCACCTACATGATAATGCGTGACGTAACATACCACGCCGGTACGGTGTGGCTTATTGCAAATTCATGAGTGAATTTACGGGTTCATGAATCGTGCAATCATACCTATCTGATAATTAACTTACCTGTGCAGTGTGAGTCAATATCAAGTCAATAAGTTTATCATCTATCTACAGTATGATCAACATGAAATGAACAGTGGACACAATGTTTTGTTTACAGTGTGAGGCAATAACTAATTATTCATGAGTTTAATAAGTGGTCTTACTTAGGCGCTGTGAGGCAAGACCATTCCAGTGATGGTCTCACTGGTTGATATTACATGTACAGAGTAAATCAATATTACATGTAGAGCTTAGAGCAATATTAATGTGATGGGTAAAATAATATTACTTGTACAGCGTAAAGCAATATTATCTGTACAGCGTAGAACAATATTCCCTGTAAAGCGTAAATCAATATTACCTGTACAGCTTAAAACAATACTCTCAGAACAACATAAGCAATATTACCTGTACAGCATAGAAATTTCCTGTACAGCTCAAAGCAATACTACCTCTACTGCGTAGAACAATATTTCCTGAACAGCGTAAACAATATTACCTGTACAGTGTAAAACATTATAACATGTACAGAATAAAGCAATATTACCTGTACAGCTTGAAGCAATATCACATGTACACCTTTAAACTATCTTACCTGTACAACTTGAAGCAATATTACCTGTACAGCTTAAAGCAATATTAACCGTACAGTATAAATCATTATTACCTGTACACCGTAGAGCAATATTAAATACACCTCGGAAAGCAATAATACCTGTACAGCTTAAAGCAATGTCACCTGTATAGCGTAAAACTAGTGTACCTGTACAGCGTGAAAAAATATTACATGTATAGCGTGAAGCAATATTAAATGTACAATCTAAAGCAATAGTACCTGTACGGCTATAAACAATATTCCTTGCTTAGCATAAAACAATATTACTTGCACAGCGTAAAACAATATTACCTGTATAGCTTAAAGATATTATTAGCAGTACAGCATTAATCAATATAACATGCACAGCGAAAAACAATATTACCTGCATAGCTTAAAACAATATTACATGTACAGCGTGAAACAATATTACCTGTATAGCGTAAAACATTATTACCTGAACAGCGTGAAGCAATATTGCATGTGCAGCTTAAAACAATATTACCTGTAGAGCGTAAAGCAATATTACATGCACATCTTAAAGCAATATTATCTGTAGAGCGTAAAACAATGTTACCTGTACAGCTTAAAACATATTACCTGTGCAGCTTAAAGCACAACCTAAGGGGCTCTATGCATATGTGAATGAGAGACGTGTTGTTTGTGACAGCATTGGCCATCTTCGAAATAGTGCAGGCGATCTAAAAACATCTGATACAGATATGTGTATGATACTCTACGAATACTTTGCAACCGTCTTCACATATGAGAATATGAATAATATACTAGAAGTCGAACTGCCTGGAGAAGTGCAACCGTTAGAAAATATTCACCACCTCATTGGTTAAGTAGAGGAATAACTCAGCAAATCGAATAATTACAAATCTACAGGACCATAGGATCTGCATAATAGAAATCATAAGTTGTCCACTGGCGGAGGTATTCAACAGGTCTACGAATACTTGAACTACTCCAGAAGATTTGAAAACAGCAAACATCACAGCCATATTCAAGAAGGGTAGTAGGCAAGAGCCTGGAAACTATAGACCAATCAGTCTCTCATCTGTGGTCGGTAAAACTTTTGAAGCTGTATAAAAACATGCATAACATGTCAATTTGAGAGAAACCACCTCATCAATGAAACCCAACACGGTTTCATAAGCAAGCTTATCTGCCTGTCCAATATCCTAGACTTTTCAACAAGGTCACTGCGATATACGATGAAACTGAAGCTGTCGACCTTATATTTCTAGACGTTCAAAAAGCGTTTGATAAGGTCCCTCATGAACGCCTACTGAAAAAAGTGGAGGTGCTTGGCATAACTGGAAACGTGGCCAGGTGGCTCCAAAATTAGCTCACAGGCCGCAGTCAACAGATCTGTGTCGGCCAAGGAAAAAGTCTGTGGGCTGCGGTAACACCACGAGTACCCCAGGGCAGTGTTCTTGGACCCCTTCTGTTTATAATTTATATAAATGATCTAGACACCGACCTCGTTAGCAAGTTAACAAAAATTTTACTGAGGACACTAAACTTTGCCGTAAAGGGACTGTGAGCAAGATCGCATAACCATCCAAAGGGATTTTGATAAAATTTTGGACTTATCTGATAAGTGGCAAATGAATTTCAAATTGAAAAATGCACTTTTATGCACATTGGATCACAAAATCGAAATTCTGCTTACGTGATGGTAAGCTAGCATATGACTGAAGTTCACCAACAACGAGACCTTGGAATATTAATCACCAAAGATCTCAAGTGGTAAAAAACAAGTGGAGGCCAGCTACGAGAAAGGCAATAGAGTCATTGTGTTATATACAGAAACTTCCACTACAAGTCCAGGGACATCGTGCGTCCATTACATACTTCACTGGTCAGGCCTCAAATAGAATTTTCAGTACAGTTTTGATCCCCTCACCTAAGAGGGAATATTAACAAAATGGAACGTGTTCAGCATCGAGCCCCAAAAATGATTCCGGGACTCAGAAATAAGACATATCCGCAAAGACTCGACGAACTTACACTGATATCACTTGAGAGAACAGAAATAACGGGCAAAAACTGCACCTAAAACCATTCCGAACATCCGAGGCTGAGAACTTCTTCCTATCAAGATACGAATAATTTGGAACCGTCTACCACATGATGCGGTTAACAGAAATAATGTAAAAACCTTTAAAAACCGCATCGACAAACAATGGGAGACTAATCCACTCCCTTACTAAGAAAATGTGAGGCTAGGACAGTTGCCGCCATGGTGGCAACAACCTCCGTTGGAGCCTTCAACATTCGGCCGACCATGAACGATGGGCACCTCATCAAGGCTGGGCTAGTTGTACTACAAATGTAGTGTTGGAGTACTGCTAGAATGGACTCTTCAGCCCGTCCCAGATCTACTACTACTATTATTATTACCTGTAGAGCGTAAAACAATATTACCTGTAGAGGGTAAAACAAGATCAAATCCGTGGTGATACGATTACTCGGCGCGAAACAGTATCATGCATCACCTTATTTTATTTTATTATTTGCCTCCCCAACATCTTTTCTAGTGCATCTCTCAGCAGCAAAATCTAGAGAAAAATTCAGAAATAAACTATTGAATTGCACTGTTAGAAGAGCGTGGCAGATGATATTTTATCTTTGCGTGTGTCTTGTACGTGTATAAAGTGACGCACGGCTGTTGAACGGTGCCTCGGCTTGCATCAATCCTTGCATCCCTTCAGGGGAGGCAATGTCTCTTGGCTGTAAAACTGCCCAAATCATTCAGAGAGCATCTGTTCAGGGAAGAAAATAGTATGTCATTGCAAAGATAAAACAGCACCCTCTGGTGGCGCTGATGACAGGCTTGGATATGTCACCATTGCTCAACCCATGCACCCACTGACAATGATTTATTGATACTGGGCTCATGTGATGGGTTAGCCGCATCAATGAAGATCAATACGCCACACAGGATACACTGTATCAATGATACCTGGATGCAGAAAATAATAGGGCTAATCATCACATTAACGTTTTCTAAACACGGTTCCCATGCAGGAAGTTTATGAGCAGTCCCAGATTTCTGGTGTTATGGTGTATGAAGATGAGACAATTTATGATGCTATGAATTGCGGCACTGGTGGTCATGGTCCAGTCAATATGACGATCAACGCAAATACGCATCTTGTGCGCCATCTTGTTTGCAAATACTGATGGACGATCTTTACAAATACTGATGAACGATCATTGCCAATACTGATGGACGATCTTTGCCAATACTGATGGACGATCTTTGCCAATACTGGTGGATGATCTTTGCAAATACTGGTGGATGATCTTTGCAAATACTGATGGATGATCTTTGCCAATACTGACGGATGATCTTTGCAAATACTGATGGATGATCTTTGCCAATACTGGCGGATGATCTTTGCAAATACTGATGGACGATCTTTGCCAATACTGGTGGATGATCTTTGCAAATACTGATGGATGATCTTTGCCAATACTGGCGGATGATCTTTGCAAATACTGATGGACGATCTTTGCCAATACTGGCGGATGATCTTTGCAAATACTGATGGATGATCTTTGCAAATACTGATGGATGATCTTTGCTTATACTGATGAACGATCTTCGCAAATACTGATGGACGGTCTTTTCAAATACTGATGGACGGTCTTTGCAAATACTGATGGACGATCTTTGCAAATACTGATGGACGATCTTTGCAAATACTGATGGACGATCTTTGCAAATACTTATGGATGATCTTTGCTTATACTGATGAACGATCTTCGCAAATACTGATGGACGATCTTTTCAAATACTGATGTACGATCTCTGCAAATACTGATGGACGATCTTTGCAAATACTGACGGACGATCTTTGCAAATACTGATGGACGATCTTTTTGTTAAACGCGTCAACGAGATTCCGACTTCACTGCAACCATTACCGTCTTGTGTCCTAATGTGTGCAAAGGAACATGAAGAAACAAACTAATAGGTACCACATCCACAACAAACAGCTACAACGGACCAAGAGGAACCACAGCTGCATCACAGCCGAGTGCTGTTGATTCCATTGATGTAAGTACGTGTTTCACTGCACCATGCAAGCTGCGACGATGACGTCATGGATTAATAGTTCGGCGATGGAGGACAGGATCGTCGATACGGTGCAGGGACGCATTAGCACGTCTCCTTAGGTTAAAGTGGTAATTGTTGTGGCTTAGTGAATGTGGTGATGATGGTTGTGGTTAAATGGATGAGGTAGTAATGGTTGTAGTTAAGAGGTTAAGGTGGTAATTGTTGTGGTTAAGTGTCTAAGGCAGTAATGGTTGTGGTTAAGTGTGTAAGGCGGTGTTGGTTGTGGTTAAGTGTGTAAGGCGGTGTTGGTTGCGGTCAAGTGTGTAAGGCGGGGTTGGTTGTGGTTAAGTGTGTAAGGCGGTGTTGGTTGTGGTTAAGTGTGTAAGGCGGTGTTGATTGTGGTTAAGTGTGTAAGGCGGTGTTGGTTGTGGTTAAGTGTGTAATGCGGTGTTGGTTGTGGTTAAGTGTCTAAGGTGGTGATGGTTGTGGTTAAGTGTCTAAGGTGGTGATGGTTGTGGTTAAGTGTATAAAGTGGTGATGGTTGTGGTTAAGTGTCTAAGGTGGTAATGGTTGTAGCTTGGTGAACGCGATGGTGCTGGTTGTGGTTAAATGGTTGTGGTGGTATTGGTTGAGGTTGAAAGGTTAAGGCGGTAATTTATAGAAAGAAGTGTCTAGCTACTCAGGAGCGAGCTCTGCGGGCCTGGTAAGAGCATATTGGGTTTTATTGAAGTTGCAGCTTAAGTGTATCTACAAAGATAGTTAGTACACTACACAGTATGTATGGTAAATTTATATTTGCAGAGTGAAATATCCGTAACTTCACAGCCTGGCTTTTTTTTTAATCGTGTCAAATATAGTACATGATAAAATTTTGCATCCAGAAAGTTCAGGTTTTCTGATCCTTAGAGAATATATCAGACCAATTTTTATCGGAATTGTATTTCTATAACTCAATCACTGAAAGTTGAAACATGTAGTAAAATGTGCATTGGCAGCATTGAAAAGTTATATTCAAGGGGGCTTACTCCCCATGACCGACCTTCCCTGGACAGAGGGTATGTGGGGATCCTGCATTAAGGTTAAATCACCCCAAGTAGATACTGGCTTGATTTAGTTTATTTACGCTGATTATGAAATTGAACTGAATTGTGGAAAGTTACATAACAGCAGCATTGATAAAATGGCAAAGGCCATTTCAAGGGAAAACGAATAAAACAACTCGTCAACGGTGTTGAAAAATAAGTGCATTGAATACACATTCTTCTGTTCGAATTACCGTTTAGAAATTAGCCGCTTCTTTCAAATGGAAATCAAAACTAAACGCTGGCAACAATTCGCCCTACTCTTCTTGTTCTGATGCGCTATTGCCATCCTGCGTGCACAGTCTGAGTTTAATTGGTAATACGAAGCGCAAGCCGCGTCAAACATAACACCGCCGAAATCGAACACTCGGCACATGCTTAGAGGGGAGACATTTCAGTGAGAAGAGAGGGGAGCTGGGGGTATGATCTTTAAAGAGAGAGAGGTTGGGGGTATAATCCTTCAAGAAGCTGAACGTGTTACACACTGTCAGCAGATTTAAAAAGTACAATCGGACACATTTGCAGTCAGTTTGCCTGCGAAAGACAACGATCTGGGCGAAAGGATTTTTTTCCTACATGTTAGGAGCCTTCAAGATATAAACACGTCACGTGATTGAAACTCCACAAATAGTCTGGACGCATTTGATTTTCGACATCCCTGAAATGGTACGTTTTTAAGTATTTATGTACAGATGGCTGTTTTTTTCAGGCGTCAGGCTGTGTATACATACAAACATAGGAACATATATACATTTTACAATCTAATCAAAAAGATGTTAAAATCAAAACGCGAAGATTAAGTTTCTGGCGTTGATGGTACACGTAAATATTTTTGATGGCAATTTTTGTTGCGTATATTCACCGTACAAGTTTAATTCATTGTATTGCTAATTATATTTATGCACCTCAAGGGATTTTGTTCAACGTATTCGGTGATGCATTTGTATGAAATATACGTAAATTTGTTAAGATTGAAGCAGTAGGGACGAGTGAGTGCTTGGTTTGCAGTAAAAGTTCGTCTGAGACAAGGTTCTGTTGTGTATCTTGGCTATTCAATCTCTACATGGATGGAGTGGTCAAGGATGTGAATACGAGTGAATAAGCTCAGGCTTGAAGTTGCTTGTAGCTACTGGGCGGAGTTAGCAGTTGGGACAGTGGCGGTTTGCGGAGTTGTTTAGTCTTGTGTCAGAGTTAGCCAGAGTGTGTGAGAGGACGAAGCTCCTAGTTATTGTGGGTAAAAAACACCAATCCGTGTTCGCTTAAATAGAGAGTTATTGGAGGAAACCACGTGTTTTAAGTATCTGGGTTCTCATGTGGAGAAGACTGGACAAGTGGAGAGTGAAGTGATATTTTGAACAAAAGAATGCTGTAAACTCTTGGGTACACTGAAGAGTGTAATGAGCTGTATGACATTGGATAAGGAAACCAAGTGAGGGTTGTACGAGGATGTAGTTGTCCCAACTGTGCTCTATGGGCCTGACACGTGGGGCGAGAGTGGAAAAGAGCAGAAGGTGTTTGCGATATGAAATCATAAACAATGAACTACTCCAGGATTTGTCAGATTTGAAGCACCGTAGGGCGCGAAGATCATCGATTCTGAAAGGCTCGCACTCCAGTGTGCGCGCAGACGATCACTTTATTAGGATACAAATTATTTCGATTTTTTAAATGTTGTATATATGCACGCTAGTTAGTGCAGGAATAATGCTTCATCGAAAATAAAAGTTTATACGTTGCTATTCAAATAGATCCTGGTTTCTGCGCTCTCATATAAATATACCCTAGTAAGTTATGAGTTGGAAGAACCATCCCGCCTACACCGCTACTGAATTTCTACACTGCTTCGTATAGGCCGGTATAAGTTTATCAAAAGTGATTAGTTTTTTTTGGTAGGCGATGTCAGTGAGTGAGTATTCTGTATAGAGTGGAAGAGCCATCTAAGAAAACTCTTGGATCTGCCGTGTGTGTGTTGCATTCCATCACTGAGTGTTTCATACTGATTGCCACTTGGTCGCACCAAGGATAAGGTTGTGCGAAGGGTCCCATGTCTGCGTTCATTAGATGGTTGTGAGTTATCTCTGTGTGCCCTGTGTACAGGCGATTGGCAAATATTCAGTAACTGCTGTAGGAACTCTTGGTTTCCCACTCTCCAATTGAGGGCTTGACTTCAAATATTTTCTCTCCACTTTGTTAAACGTATCATTCCATCGGATGTTATGAGGGAGTGAATAACAGGGAACCAAACTCGTTGGTGTATTATGATAAATTGTTCTAGATGGGGGGCCGCCAGTTTAGCGCGGGCGTCGTCACGCTCATTTCCCTTTATTCCCGCGTGACAAGGGATCCAGCAGAATTCGACTGTTGGCCTGCCTCGGACATTATAAATAGGTCGTGTTGCAGTTTACGTTGAGCGAGGTGTGCATAATGTTGAGTTATCAATAGGTCGTGTTGTAGTTTACGTAGAGCGAGGTGTGCAAAAAGATGAGTTATCAATAGGTCGCGTTGTAGTTGACGTAGTGCGAGGTGTGCAAAAAGATGAGTTATCAATAGGTCGCGTTGTAGTTGACGTAGTGCGAGGTGTGCAAAAAGATGAGTTATCAGTAGGTCGTGTTGTAGTTTACGTAGAGCGAGGTGTGCAAAAAGATGAGTTATCAATAGGTCGCGTAGTAGTTGACGTAGAGCGAGGTGTGCAAACAGATGAATTATCAATAGGTCGCTTTGTAGTTTACGTAGAGCGAGGTGTGCAAAAAGAGGAGTTATCAATAGGTCGTGTTGAAGTTTACGTAGAGCGAGGTGTGCATAATGTTGAGTTATCAATAGGTCGTGTTGTAGTTTACGTAGAGCGAGGTGTGCATAATGTTGAGTTATCAATAGGTCGTGTTGTAGTTCACGTAGAGCGAGGTGTGCAAAAAGATGAGGTATCAATAGGTCGTGTTGTAGTTTACGTAGAGCGAGGTGTGCAAAAAGATGAGGTATCAATAGGTCGTGTTGTAGTTTACGTAGAGCGAGGTGTGCAAAAAGATGAGTTATCAATAGGTCGTGTTGTAGTTCACGTAGAGCGAGGTGTGCAAAAAGATGAGGTATCAATAGCTCGTGTTGTAGTTTACGTAGAGCGAGGTGTGCATAATGTTGAATTATCAATAGGTCGTGTTGTAGTTTACGTAGAGCGAGGTGTGCAAAAATATGAGTTATCAATAGGTCGTGTTGTAGCTCACGTAAAGCGAGGTGTGCAAAAATATGAGTTATCAATAGGTCGTGTTGTAGCTCACGTAAAGCGAGGTGTGCAAAAATATGAGTTATCAATAGGTCGTGTTGTA
>SDVV010042357.1:0-10350 GCA_016164225.1 Gammarus roeselii | reverse complement strand
GATATACTGTAAATGGTAATCCACGCGACAGTACCATTGGGACCGATATACTGTCAATGGGGCTCCACACTACAGTACCATTGAGACCGATATACTGTCAATGGTGCTCCACACGACAATACCATTGAGACCGATATACTGTCAATGGTGCTCCACACGACTGTACCATTAGGACCGATATACTGTCAATGGTGTTTAACACGACAATACCATTGGGACCGATATTCTGTCAATGGTGCTCCACACGACAGTACCATTGTGATCGATATATTGTCAATGGTGCTCCACACGACAGTACCATTGAGACCGATATACAGTCAATGGTGCTCCACATGACAGTACCATTGAGACCGATATACTGCCAATAGTGCTGCACTCGACAGTACCATTGAGACTGATATATTCTCATGGGTGCTCCACACGACAGTACCATAGAAATCCATACACAGTAAATGATAATCCACATGACAGCACCATTGCGACCGATATACTGTCAATGGGGCTCCACATTACAGTACCAATGGTACCGATTTACTGTCAAAGGTGCTCCCAACGACAGTACCATTGCGACCGATATACTGCCAATGGTGTTCCAAACAACAGTATCATTGAGACCTACATACTGTCAATGCTGCTCCACACGCCTGTACCATCGAGACCGATATACTGTCAATGGTGCTCCACAAGGCAGTACCATTGGGACCGATATACTGTCAATCGTGTTTCAAACGACATGATCATTGGGACCGATTTTCTGTCAATGGTGCTCCACACGACACTACCATTGAAGCCAATATTCTGCCGATGGTGCTCCCCACGACAGTACCATTGAGACCGGTATACTATCAATGATGCTCCACACGACAGTGAAGTTAAGACCGGTATACTGTCAATAGTGATCCACATGACGGTACCATTGTGACCGATAAACTGCCAATGATGCTCCACATGACAGTACCATTGAGACCGAAATACTGTCAATGGTGCTCAACCCGACACCATTGAGGCCGATATACTGCCGATGGTGCTCCACACGACAGTACCATTGAGACCGGTATACTATCAATTATGCTCCACACGACAGTGAAGTTGAGACCGGTATACTGTCAATAGTGATCCACACGACGGTACCATTGTGACCGATAAACTGCCAATGATGCTCCACATGGCAGTACCATTGAGACCGATATACTGTCAATACTGCTCCACATGGCAGTACCATTGAGACCGATATACTGTCAATACTGCGGCACACGAATGTACCATTAAGACCGATATACTGTCAATGATGCTCCACACATCTGTACTATTGAGACCGATGTACTGTCAATGTTGTTTCACACGACAGTACCATTGAGACCGATAAACTGTCAATGGTGCTCCACACGAAAGTCCCAATGCGACCTATATACTGTCAATGGTGCTCCAGACAAAGATACCATTGATACCGATACACTGTCAATGGGGCTCCACACGACAGTACCATTGAGACCGTTATACTGGCAATGGTGCTCCAGATGACAGTGCCTTTGATACCGATATATTGTCAACGGTGCACCACACGACAGTACCATTGAGACCGATATACTTTCAATGGAATCCACACGACAGTACCATTGATACCGACATATTGTCAAGGGTACTCCACACGACAGTACCATCGAGACCGATATACTGTCATTGGTGCTCCAGACGACAGTACCATTACGACCGATATATTGTCAATGGTGCTTCACACGACAGTATCATTGAGACCGATATGCTGTCAATGGTGCTCCACACGACAGTACCATTGAGACCGATATATTGTGGAGGGTGCTTCACACGACAGTACCATTGAAATCGATATACTAAAAATGGAAATCCACACGACAGTACCATTGGGACCAATATACTGACAATGGTGCTCCAGACGACTGTACCCTTGAGGCCGATATATTGTCAATGGTGCACCACACGACAGTACCATTGAGACCGATATACTGTCAATGGTGCTCCACCCGACAGTACCATTGAGACCGATATATTGTCAAGGGTGCTCCACACGACAGTGTCATTGAAATCGATGTACTGTAAATGGTAATCCACATGACAGCACAATTGGGACCGATATACTGTCAATCGGGCTCGACTCGACAGAACCATTGAGACCGATATACTGTCAATGGTGCTCCACACTACAATACCATTGAGACGAATATACTGTCAGTGGTGCTCCCTACGACAGTACCATTGCGACCGATATATTGCCATTAATGTTCCAAACGACAGTATCATTGACACCGATATACTGTCAATGGTGCTCCACACAACTGTACCATTAAGACCGATATACTGTCAATGGTGCTCCACACGACAGTACCATTGAGACCGATATACTGTCAACGGTGTTTCACACGACAGTACCATTGTGACCGATAAACTGTCAATGTTGCTCCACATGGCAGTACCATTGAGACCAATATACTGTCAGTACTGTTCCACATGGCAGTACCTTTGAGACCGAAATACTGTCAAGTTGCTGCACACGACAGTACCATTGAGACCGATTTACTGACTATGGTGCTCCACACGGCAATACCATTGTGACCGATAGATTGTCTATGGTGCTCCACACGACAGTTCCATTGATTCCGATATACTGTCAATGGTGCTCCACACGACGGTTTCATTGAGACCGATATTCTGTCAATGATGCTTCACAAAACAGTTCCATGGAGACCGTTACACTGTCAATGGTACACCGCACAACAGTACCATTGAGGCCGTTATACTATCAATGGCACTCCACACGACAGTACCATTCAGACCGATATACTGTCAATAGTGCTTCACTCGAGAGTACCATTGAGATCGATATACTGTCAATGGTCATCTACACGACAGTACCATTTAGACCGATATTCTGTCAAAGGCGCTTCACACGACAGCACCATTGAGACCGATATACTGTCAATGGTGTTCCACACAACAGTACTATTGAGACCGATATACTGTCATTGTTGCTTCACACGACAGTACCATTGAGACCAATAAACTATCAATGGTGTTTCACAAGACAGTACCATGGGGACCGATATTCTGTCACTGGTGCTCCACACGATAGTACCATTGTGTCCGATAAACTGTCAATGATGCTACACATGGCAGTACCATTGAGACCGATATACGGTCAATGGGGCTCCACACGACAGTACCATTGAGACCGATATACTGTCAATGGTGCTCCTCAGGCAGTACCAATGAGACCGATAGATTGTCTATGGTTCTCCACACGACAGTACTATTGATTCCGATATACTGTCAATGCTGCTCCACACGACAGTTCCATTGAGACCGATAAACTGTCAATGGTTCTCCACACGAAAGTACCATTGAGGCCGATATACTGTCAATTGTTCTCCACACGACAGTACCATTGCGACCGATATACTGCCAACGGTGTCCCACATGACGGTACCATTGAGATCGATATATCGTCAATGGTGCTCCACACGACAATACCATTGAGATCGATACATTGCCAATGGTGTTCCACACGACAGTACCATTATACCGATATACTGTCATTGGTGCCGCACGCGACAGTACCATTGAGCCGATATACTGTCAATGGTGCTCCGCACGACAGTACTATTGAGACCGATATACTGTCAATGGTGATCCACACAACAGTACCATTGAGACTGATATACTGTCAATGGTGCTCCACACGACAGTACCATTGAAATCGATATACTGAAAATAGTGTCCCACACAACAACACCATTTGGATCGATATACTGTTAATGGTGCTCCAGCCGACAGTACCATTGAGACCGACATAGTGTCAATGGTGCTCCACACGACAGTACCAATGAGATCGATATGCTGTCAATGGGGCAAAACACGACAGTAGCTTTGAAACCGATATACAGTCACTGGTGCTCCACACTACAGTACCACTGAGACCGATATTCTGTCAATGGTGCTCCACTCGACAGTACCGTTGAGGCCGATATACTGTCAATGGGGCTACACACTACAAACCATTGAGATGAATATACTGTCAATGGTGCTCCCTACGACAGTACCATTGCGACCGATTGACTGTCAATGGTGCTCCACCCGACAGTACCGTTGAGACTGATATACTGTCAATGGTGCTCCACACGACAGTACCATTGAAATCGATATACTGAAAATGGTATCCCACACAACAACACCATTGAGACCGATATACTGTCGATGGTGCTTAACACGACAGTACCATTGAGACCAATATATTGTCAATGGTTCTCCATACGACAGTACCATTAAGACCGATATACTGTCAATGGTGCTCCACACGACTGTACCATTAGGACCGATGTACTGTCAATGGTGTTTAACACGACAATACCATTGGGACCGATATTCTGTCAATGGTGCTCCACACGACAGTACCATTGACACCGATAAACTGTCAATGGTGCTCCGAACGAAAGTCCCAATGCGACCTATATACTGTCAATGGTGCTCCAGACAAAAATACCATTGATACCGATATACTGTCAATGGTCCTCCACACGACGGTACCTTTGAAACCGATATACTGGCAATGGTGCTCTAGATGGCAGTGCCATTGAGACCGATATATTGTCAATGGTGTACCACACGACATTACCATTGAGACCGATATACTGTCAACGGTGCTCCACACGACAATACCATTGGGACCGATATTCTGTCAATGGTGCTCCAGACGACAGTTTCATTGAGACCGATATACTGTCAATGGTGCTTCACAAAACAGTTCCATGGAGACCAATATACTGTCAGTGGTGCTTCACACGGCAGTACCATTGTGACCGATAGATTGTCTATGGTGCTCCACACGACAGTTCCATTGATTCCGATATACTGTCAATGGTGCTCCACACAACAATTTCATTGAGACCGATATTCTGTCAATGGTGCTTCACAAAACAGTTCCATGGAGACCGATATACTGTCAATGGTGCTCCACACGGCAGTACCATTGTGACCGATAGATTGTCTATGGTGCTCCACACGACAGTTCCATTGATTCCGATATACTGTCAAGGGTGCTCCACACGACAATTTCATTGAGACCGATATTCTGTCAATGGTGCTACACAAAACAGTTCCATGGAGACCGTTATACTGTCAATGGTGCACCACACAACAGTACCATTGAGGCCGTTATACTATCAATGGCGCTCCACACGACAGTACCATTGAGACCGATTTACTGTCAATGGTGCTCTACCCGACACTACCATTGAGACCGATATAATGTCGAGGGTGCTCCACACGACAGTGTCATTGAAATCGATGTACTGTAAATGGTAATCCACACGACAGCACCATTGAGACCGATACACTGTCAATTGGGCTCGACTCGACAGTACCATTGAGACCGATAAACTGTCAATGGTGCTCCACACTACAAACCATTGAGACGAATATACTGTCAATGGTGCTCCCTACGACAGTGCCATTGCGACCGATATACTGTCAATGGTGCTGCACACGAAAGTACCATTGAGACCGATATACTGTCAATGGTGTTTCACACGACAGTACCATTGTGACCGATAAACTGTCAATGATGCTCCACACGGTAGTACCAATGTGACCGATAGATTGTCTATGGTGCTCCACACGACAGTTCCATTGATTCCGATATACTGTCAATGGTTCTCCACACGACCATTTCATTGAGACCGATATTCTGTCAATGGGGCTTCACAAAACAGTTCCATGGAGACCGATATACTGTCAATGGTGCTCCACACGGCAGTACCATTGTGACCGATAGATTGTCTATGGTGCTCCACACGACAGTTCCATTGATTCCGATATACTGCCAATGGTGCTCCACACGACAATTTCATTGAGACCGATATTTTGTCAATGGTGCTTCACAAAACAGTTCCATGGAGACCGTTATACTGTCAATGGTGCACCACACAACAGTACTATTGAGGCCGTTATACTATCAATGGCGCTCCACACGACAGTACCATTGAGACCGATATACTGTCAATGGTGCTCTACCCGACACTACCATTGCGGCCGATATACAGCCGATGGTGCTCCACACGACAGTACCATTGAGACCGATATATTGTCAATGGTGCTTCACACGACAGTACCATTGAGACCGATATATTGTCAATGGTGCTCCACACGACAGTACTATTAAGACCGATGAATTGTCAAGGGTGCTCCACACGACAGTCCCATTGAAATCGATATACTGTAAATGGTTATCCACACGACAGCACCATTGGGACCGATATACTGTCAATGATGCTCCAGACGACAGTACCATTGAGGCCGATATACTGTCAACGGTTCTCCACACGACAGTACCATTGAGATCGATATATCTTCAATGGTGCTCCACATGACAGTACCATTGCGACCGATAAACTTTCAGTGGTTCTCCAGACGACAGTACCAATGAGACCGATATACTGTCAATGGTGCTCTACACAACAACACGAGTAAAACTGATGTACTGCCAATGGTGCTCCACGTGTGAAACACCATTTCTTCACATATAGAGTTGTCGAAGAATGGAACAAACTTCCAGCGGAGGTTGTAAACAGCAATACAATCGAAACGTTTAAGTCGCGGCTCTACAAGTTCTACATAAATCGCCGATAAATAGCTAAACCGTTCTATTTCCTGTTGTTATAAAGAAATTAGAAATGGCACATGAAGATCTCTTTGACGTTCTACTTCAAAACTAATTCTCTCGCCACCATAAGGCAACCTAGTTTGGGCCAATAGGCCTCTTAGTCGTTCTACTCCAGAACTAACACTCTTGCTACCAAAAGGCATCCTAGTTTGGGCCAATAGGCCTGTTGTTGTAAACACTTGTAAACACTTGTAAACACAACAGTACTATTGAGACCGATATACTGTCAATGTTGCTTCTTACGACAATACTATTGAGACCGATAAACTGTCAATGGTGCTCCACACGATAGTACCATCGCGACCGATACACTGTCAATGGTGCTCCAGACAACATTACCAACGATACCGATATACTGTCAATGGTGCTCCACACGACAGTACCATTGAGGCCGATATACTGGCAATGGTGCTCTTCACGACAGTATATTGAGACCGATAGCTTGTCAATAGTGTTTAACACGACAGTATCATTAGGACCGATATTCTGTCAATGGTGCTCCACACGACAGTACCATTGAGTTCGATATACTTTCAATTGTGCTCCACACGACAGTACCATTGAGACCGATATACTGCCAATGGTGCTCAACACGACAGTACCATTGAGACCGATGTTCTGACAATGGTGCTCGACTCGACAGTACCGTTGAGACCGAAATACTGACAGTGGTGCTCCACTCGACTGTACCGTTGAGACCGATATACTGTCAATGGTGCTCCACACGACAGTACCATTCGGACCAAAATACTGTCAATAGTTGTTCATAAGACAGTACCATTGGGACCGATATCGTCAATGGTGCTCCACACAACAGTACCATAGAGACCGACATACTGTCAATGGTGCTACAAACGGCAGTACCATTGAGAACGATAAACTGTCAATGGTGCTCCACACGACAGTACCATTGGGACCGATATACTGTCAATGTTGTTACACACGACAGTACCATTGGGACCAATATTCTGTCAATGGTGCTCCACACGACAGTACCATTGTGTTCGATATACTTTCAATTGTGCTCCACACGTCAGTACCATTTAGACCGATATGCTGTCAATGGTGCTCAACACGACAGTACCATTGAGACCGATGTTCTGACAATGGTGCTCGACTCGACAGTACCATTGAGACCGATATACTGTCAATGGTGCTCCCTACGACAGTACCATTGCGACCGATATACTGCCAATTGTGTACCAAACGACAGTATCATTGACACCGAGGTACTGACAATGGTGCTCCACACGGCAGTACCATTGGGACCAATATTCTGTCAATGGTGCTCCACACGACAGTGCCTTTGAGACCGATATACTGGCAATGGTGCACCACACAACAGTACCATTGAGGCCTTTATACTATCAATGGCGCTCCACACGACAGTACCATTCAGACCGATTTACTGTCAATAGTGCTTCACGCGACAGAATCATTGAGATCGATATACTGGCAATGGTCCTCTACAAGACAGTACCATTTTGACCGAGATTCTGTCAATGGCGCTCCACACGACAGCACTATTGAGACCGATATACTGTCAATGGTGCTCCACACAACAGTACCATTGAGACCGATATACTGTCAATGGTGCTTCAGACAACATTACCAACGATACCGATATACTGTCAATGGTGCTCCACATGACAGTACCATTGAGGCCGATATACTGGCACTGGTGTTCCACATGACAGTACCATTGAGACCGATGTACTGTCAATGGTGCTCCACACGGCAGTACCATTAAGACCGATATACTGGCAATGGTGCTCCACACACTAATACCATTATGACCTATATACTTTCAATGTTGTTCCACACGGCAGTACCATTGGGACTATATACTATCAATGGCGCTCCACACGACAGTACCATTCAGACCGATATACTGTTAATAATGCTTCACGCGACAGTACTATTGAGATCGATACACTGTAAATGATCCTCTACACGAAAGTACCATTTGGGCCGATATTCTGTCAATGGCGCTCCACACGACAGTACCCTTGAGACCGATATACTGTCAATGGTGCTCCACACAACGGTGTCAATGTTGCTTCACACGAGAATACCATTGAGACCGACAAACTGTCAATGGTGCTACACTCGATAGTACCCTTGAGACCGATACACTGTCAATGATGCTCCAGACAATACCAACGATACCGATATACTGTCAATGGAGCTCCACACGACAGTACCATTGAGACCGATATACTGTCAATGGCGCTCTACACGACAGTACCCTTGAAACCGATATACTGTCAATGGTTCTCCAGTCGACAGTACCATTGAGACCGATTTATTGTCAATGGTGCTTCACACGACAGTACCATTGAGACCGATATACTGTCAATGGTGCTCCACACGACAGTACTATTGAGACCGATATATTGTCAAGGGTGCTCCACACGACAGTACCATTGAAATCGATATACTGTTAATGGTAATCCACACGACAGCACCATACGGACCGATATACTGTCAATGACTCTCCAGACGACAGTACCATTGAGACCGATATATTATCAATGGTGCTCCACATGACAGTACCATTGAGACCGATATACTGTCAATGGTGCTCCACACGACAATACTATTGGGACCGATATACTGTCAATGGTAAATAGCACGACAGTACCAATGGGACCCATATTCTGTCAATGGTGCTCCACACGACAGTACCATTGAAATCGATATACTGTAAATGGTAATCCACACGACAGCACCATTGGGACCGATATACTGTCAATGAGGCTCGACACTACACTACCATTGAGACCGGCATACTGTCAATAGTGCTTCCCACGACAGTACCATTGCGACCGATATACTGCCAATGGTGTTCCAAACGACAGTATCATTGAGACCTATATACTGTCAATGTGCTTCACACGGCTGAACCATTGAGGCCGATATACTGTTATTAGTGCTTCACACGACAGTACCATTGGGACCGATATACTGTCATTCGTGTTTTACACGATAGGTCCATTGGGACCGATATTCTGTCAATGATGCTCCACACGACAGTACCATTGAGACCGATATACTGTCAATGGTGCTCATCATGACAGTACCCTTGACCCCGAAATACTGTCAATGGTGCTCCACCCGACACTACCATTGAGGCCGATATATTGTCGATGGTGCTCCACACGACAGTACCATTGAGACCGGTATACTATCAATGATGCTCCACACGACAGTGAAGTTGAGACCGATTTACTGTCAATGGTGCTCCACACGACAGTACCATTGTGACCGATAAACTGTCAATGATGCTCCACATGGCAGTACCATTGAGACTGGTATACTGTCAATACTGCTCCACATGGCAGTATCATTCAGACCGATATACTGTCAATGGGGCTTCACACGACAGTACCATTGAGACCGATATTCTGTCAATGGTGCTCCACACGACAGTACCATTGAGTTCGATATACTTTCAATTGTGCTCCACACGACAGTACTATTGAGACCGATATACTGCCAATGGTGCTCAACACGACAGTACCATTGAGACCGATGTTCTGACAATGGTGCTCGACTCGACAGTACCGTTGAGACCGAAATACTAACAGTGGTGCTCCACTCGACTGTACCGTTGAGACCGATATACTGTCAATGGTGCTCCACACGACAGTACCATT